>CAIGRF010349952.1:0-11901 GCA_903798235.1 Fraxinus ornus | reverse complement strand
TATTTGGGGCAGTTGGAACTATTTCCTCGGTTGGGTGGGTGCTAGCCTTTTTATTTCTTTTCTTTTCTTTTTCTTTGGGGTTTCTTTATAATTATTTTAAATGTAAAATACAAAGTTACTATTTTGTCCTTAATGAATTTGGTCAATTTTGACTTTTTTGGTCAACTAACGGTCAATTAGACAGAAACCGTCCATGCGGACCTCCGGTGAGAATTGTTTAAAGATTTGGTACCGTGGGTGGCACAAAATAAAAGTTTGGACAAATTCTGCAAAAAAAGTGAAAAGTTTGTTACCGTAGCTGCAATTTTCCCTTTAATAAACATTTAATGCGTATTTCAACTTCCATAAAAACTGAATTTAGAACTTTTTTGAAAAAAAATCCAAATTTGATACTCTTAAAAAGCTTTAAAATTTGTTTTTAATTCAAGAAACACTTCTATGATCGTAATCAAATAACTGCATTTTTATATAGAAATGTTTTTGACATTCTAAAAGTATGTTTAATTGGAAAATTACCCAAAACCCTACATATAAAAAATACTATTAAAAAATCAGGGTGATTAGTTTTAATTTCACAAATCAAGTGATAATGAAGATTTATTGAATTAATTAAAATATGATTAATATAGAAACAGTTTTATGCTTATCTAACGAGAGCATTTTAAAATTATTTCCATGACAATCACTCCCATTCATTCTCTCTTTAAGCACCATTACTATCACATTTACAAATGAAATTCTCTCTCTCAACATTTACAAATCAAAACTCTCTATCGTTACTCTTTGCATATTCTCTCTCTATAATTCTTTAATTTCTCAACAGATTGCTAATATGGTCATAGGTGTTGTTGGTGATTATTGGAGAAGGAGGTGGCAGTGGTGGTGGTGCAGTGCATATGGTATTGATGGTGGTACGTTGGAGGATGAGGTAGTGGAAGTTTCTCGTTCAATCTATCCATTGGCTTGTTGTATTAGGTTGCAATGGTGATGGGTTGTGGTGCTGATATGCAATGTGTGCAGATTTATTTGTAGCAATCTACTGTGATCAATTTTGTGTTAATTGTGATTAGATGTGACCGAGTCTATGTTAATTGTGAGTGATTGTGACTCTTAAATGTTGTGACGCTAGTTTACGGTGTATGCAGATTTATTTGTGGTGACCTTTTTGAAACAAAATCTGTGTTAATTGTGATCGGTTGTGACTGTATGTAACCAAATTAAGAGTGGAATGGCATCACAGTTAAGATTAACTTGGTTATAGATAGTCACAACGAAGACAAACTTTCATCACAATCACCATGCAGTACCTAAAACGTTGTCATCGCCACCACCACATAGATCAACTCTAATACACTATCATCACTTGCAACGCACCATCACCATCACCATCACCATCACCATCACCACCACCACACAATTATGTTTCCTAAACACAGTTGCCATCTCACCACCACCATCACCACATGGGTTAACTTCAACACTCCAACGGCACCTGCAACGCACCACCCCCTCTTCATTAGAGATCTCGATATGATTGATTTCATTTTGTGTTTGTGTTTGTGTTTGTGTGTGTGTGTGTGTGTGTGTGTGTGTAAAGGGAGTGTTGTGGCAGAAAATATCTTTGCAATGGGGGGGTGGGGTGAGGTGTGAGGAGAGTAAATGATGCAATAGTGGGGATATTACCTTATAGTTAGATATATTATTACATATTAATGTATTGAAATTATCACCCGATTTGTGAAAGTATTTTATAAGATTGTTAGTTGTGAAATGTGAATCTTATATTCTTGTAGTTAGGGTGGGCAATGGTCGAGTCGAGTCGAGTTTGGCTCAAAATCGACCCGACCCGACCCGACCCGACATACCCGATTTTGGGCTCTTTTTACAAACCGATCCAGCTCCTACCCTAAACCGATCCAACCTGAATCGGGACGAGTCCAGTTGATTTTGTTACATCAATAAATTACTCTGCTATGTTGACTAGAAAGATATCTCTCTCAAATATTCCCAAAAAGTCAAATCTCAAGGTTTTCATTTCTCAGTTACAACAATGGGACAAGGTACACCCAGCGGTTTGAACCGGCAACTCCCCGGAGAATGGAAAAATAACGTCGACAAGAAGGAGAAGAAATAAGTGTCAAAATGAAAGATTTGGATATAGTCTGAAAAAAATGAGCAAGGCATCGAAAGGCTTCTTTAGGTGCCCGTGATTCAATTGTCAAATTCGAGCTAAAGACTATAAAAAAACGCTTCTTGGGAGGCAACCAGAGCCTTTTTATTTCATTTTTATTTATTCTATTTTTGAGTTTTAGGATAATTTAGTTTATTTTAAGTTTATTTATGATTTATCATCCATACCCCGTTTTCCCTTATATTTTCAATATGGTAGTTGGTTTACTAGATGTTAGAGTTAACTAACATTTGTTCCAATTACTTGATGTTAATGCTTTATTTGATTTTCAGGAACACGACATCGCGGAACATTTAAACCAATATTTACCAAGGAGCCAACGGGAGCAATATGAAAGGTAGCTATTGAATTACAAGTTATATCAGGGGAGTCTTTTTTTCACTTTCTTCCCCACCCATTTATATACAGATTTAGGATTAAAGACATTGAGGATAATGTCTAGTTTAAGTTTGTGGGTGGAAAATATGAGTTTTCAATTTTTATGTGTTTTTATTGTTTTAGTAAAAAAAAAAAAAAAATTCTTTTTTGTGTTCGTGTTAGTTAGTTAGCCTGGCTAGCAATGACATATATATTGAATCATGAATTGATATATGAATGGTGAATAAGTTGTATGCTTAGATTAATTTTTACTTTTTCATGTGAAATTTGATATATAATGAGCACATGAATTAAGTTAAGTATTGTATATGAATGAGTTGATTTCATAATTGTATATATTAAAATAATGGAACATAGATGTTATACCCAAAACTACTGAATTTGACATTCTTGGACCAAATTTAGAATAGTTTGTGGGGATTCCATTGTTGAGATAAATAGGGATTTCATGTGTGAAATTTAAAAACTTGTGTGGATTGTCTAAGTTAAATATGATGCAATTGGGTGAAAATCTCAAGTTAGAGGTCGTTTTTCTTGAATTTGTGTTAAATGGGGGACATTGCACTAATCAAGGCATAAAAAATATTTTATTAGAAAATTTCTCTTCGTAGCTTTTATGACTCAAGCAATTAAGCTTGTAAGAGTCTTTAAAAATCTAGTACCCTATGATCATCTGATTTGAGAGTTATTGGTCGAAAACTTGTTACATGGGTCAACTAGAAAGTTTAAGGGAGATAATGCTTCAAATAAAGAAAAAGAAATATTATAAAAAAATATTGAAAAAAAAAAGATCAGAAAAAGTAGGTGCATGAAACAGAAGACGCATCAAATTCCTTGATTATATCTCAAACATCTATTTAAGAAATTTTGACTTTTGATAAGAGATTATTAGCTTAGTTAAGTCCTAGATATCAAAGCAATCAAACTTAATGGAGAATCATTTTTTATTGAAATGTTGAACTGCAATTGGTGAAATTTTGCCAAACTAGAGAGGTGAGGATAGTAAAAAAATAAAATAAATCCAACCTTAGTTCACACACTGAAAATAGTGAAAATAATAAGTTTGTGGGTGTGTGAATCTTACGAATGATGAAAGAACATATTTGACTATAGAGGATCGGGAATGGAAACAACTTATGAATTCATAATGCTGTGCTTAATTCTTCACACACTNATGAATTCATAATGTTATGTTTAATTCTTCACACACACACGTCGATTTTATAATGAAAAAGTGGATTTTAATTTATGTATTATGATTTGAAGCTGTGCATACACTACAACAAAAACAGCATACGACAACGTGTCTACGACAACGTTTAGACGTGTGTTGTAAATCGAGGAATTGTCGTAGAGTGTCCATCTACGGCAACGTTTGTTAAACGTTGTCGTAGACTACGACAACGTTTAACAAACGTTGCCAAATATGTTCCGAACCTTTTTCGGCAACGTTTGTTAAACGTTGCCATATGTCATTTTACAGTTTTTTTAAAAACTTTGCATAATTAATTTTTTTTCCAATAAACCTATAATATTGAAACACAAAATGCTTACAAATTAGTCATATGTAATCAAATTTTTACATAATTCTAATAAACAAAAATAGTGGATATGATTCAATACAATATGCTAGCATCATTAGCATGCTCAAAAATGTTAACATCATTGCCCTACTCAAAAAGATATCAATTCCAATTGACCAACAAAGTATTACAAAATATTTGATTCTTATCTGAATTTGCTTCTGTGACCACAAGCTATCCCAAAAATAATTCAACTCCCTACATATAACAAAAGTAACAAGGGTATTAGCATGCAAACCAAAAGTATTTATGCTTCAAAAATACATGATTGATCATCTATGGTTTATGTATCTATAATGAATTTCAATAAATTGGTGTTTGGCAAGATAAGGTCTAAAATGAAAAATGTCTTGTGTTCTACTAACAATACGTAATTAGTTTGAAGTATTACGTAAACACATATGAAGTATTACGTAAACACAAGGATATAGTCTGAACATAATGCTACCGATGATATAACTTTTATTAGCTAAAGGACTAAGGTGGAAATATACCACTAATAAACATAATTATCCCGAAATTTGGTTTTTTTTTTTTTTAAATGGTTGGTTAAAGAGCACGTACGATGTTAAAATAGTATTTTTATGTATAAAATCATGAATAGAGTAATGTGCCATTTGTAAAAGTTAAGTGATACCTCTAAAGTTTTGCTGTAATGGCTACTAGCTCTGGCTCAGGTTTTGCACCAAACCTACCTACATAACTCCTCAAGCAGAAACTTCTGAAACCATTATTATTATTATTAGATAACATTTTTGGTGGGTGGGTGAGAGAAATTAAGGAAAGAAAAGTAATAACAAAATAATCTTCCCTGTCAGATGTGAATCATTTTAAACTTTCCCTTTGATAATACCAATGAATTGTTATAAATGCAAGACTGTCCTGTTCAATGTAAACGCATAGTCGATGATTTGATATAAGGCATCACTGCCAGCACCCACACTTAAAAATAACCAGACAATACCCCCTCCCAATTAACCTCATCCGTGCTTCTAGCCTAACAAACGTTCAGCTTGAGGTAGCCTTAGGGTACAAAATGAGTAAACATTATGTGTTATTCTACTTTGGCACCTCCAAGGAAGGCAACAGAGCCATTGGATAGAGATACTGCTTTCAACAACAGATTGTAACATAACGGTTTTAACTACTAACATAACATAAATCAAGAAAGCTACCCCCAAATCAAGCATAACAATCGGTCACTAGCACAATAATTTCTATATTTCAGGAAACGATTAAATCAGATACTGCCTACCTTTCGAGTATGGTGAGAAATTGATGCCAATCAGCTAATGGACGCCTATGGGGGAGAGACGACGCATATACTGTCCACCCCTCTGAACTGGTCTTCGTTGTAAAGACCACTATGGGAAAAGACGATGCTTAATAGAGCAGTGCAGCCTACGAAAAGCGAGAGAGATTAGAGATGAGGGATTGGTGTTGGTGACTTGAGGATTTTAGGGTTTCACCAGTGCGAGAGAGATTAGAGATGATTATGGCTGGTGATTTGAGGATTTTCAAGGGATAGCCAGTGCGAGAGGGAAAGAGAGATCGCGATAGTGAGATGAGGGATTGGGCATAGGGGTGCTGTCCAGTTAGAATTTTTCTTGTTCTTGTTTGAAGCCGAGCGGGTCGGGTTGGTGGGTTATGAATGGGGTGTTTTGTATGGTGTTGGGTTGGAACTGAAATGGAGTCTATTGCAACGTTTATGAAACGTTGCGAAAAGTTAACGAAAACTGTGACTTTTCGCAACGTTTGTCAAACGTTGCTAAAGGGGGTCTATCGCAACGTTTGCCTCACTTTTCACAACGTTGAGATAGACCCCCTTTAACAACGTTTGTCAAACGTTGCTAAAATAAACGTTGCGAAAAGTGAGACTTTTTGCAATACTCAACAAACGTTGCAAAAAGGGGGTCTATTGCAATATTTTTCAAAAAAACGTTGCCAAAACTCATTTATACTAACCAATGACAACATTCACTTACTAAAATGTTGTCAAAAGTCCCTTTTAGCAACATTTATCAACAAATGTTGCCATTTTAATGTTGCGAATGACTCTTTTGTTGTAGTGATAGATTTAATATATATGATTTCAATCCCGAGATAAAAAGTCAGGTTATCTAACTAAATTTTATTGCTTTACTTGATATATAAAAACGGCAGCCGTAGAGAATAAAAGAAAAGAGAAAAGGAAGAAACATGAAGAAGACAAACGTGGAAAGAGAAAAGAAAAGAGAAAAAAAAAGGAGGAAAAGTCAAAAGCAATAAAATCGGCGTAGAGAGGAGAGAATGATAAAGAAAAGAAAAGAAACTGCAAATACCAGAAATTTTCATATTTCTTCAATTTTTGGTGATATCTTTCTAGTTTTTCGTGTTTTTATATTTTTCCAAAATAAATAACTAATATTTATATTAGGGAAAACAATTTAATCGACTTGTGATCCTTTATTTTTTTTTATTCAAAATTTATGTGATTTATTTATTTATATGTTGATTTTATGATGAGTTTAATAAATTAAATTACTTGATCAATAATTTGATGATTAAGTGAATCTCTTACGAATTGAGAGGTGAGTTTGAGATTTAAACCATATAATAAAATCTGATAAATCAATATAACGTGTAGAGGTACATATACTAATAATTGCAGTCATAATTTAAATTTTTAGAACTAGTGTTTCGTTTAACTAAAATTGATTCACATAGAGATATGAAATTGAGAGCCCGTTTGGTAGAGATTAAAATCAAATTAAAATTGAAAAACTAACCGTTATTGTTGACTTTTATTAGACGAGTGAGACCCAATAACGATCATATTTTCAATTTTGATTTGATTTTAAACTGTACCGAACATGGCCTAATTTGTTACTATAATGAAATTTGAACAATGAAAAATTGAATCAAAACTCGTGAATTCACCACTCCTTTTTGACTTTTGACTTTTGTGTACCTAGTCAACACTCCTTTTTTCCTCTAAAGTCCTTGGCANCCCATGCTCTACCATGTTATTGTACACTACATTGCTCTCTCCATAAAACCCTCCTTTGAATGAAAAACCATCACAGAAAGCATCAGCCATACAACCACCACAACCATCTGATAAATCAAACTCGAAAAAAAAAAGGAAATAACAGATCTTTGTCGCTGTGGATCAACCACTGTCATATTAAGAGCAACGTCGGTGGGCGCGTTGTCGCTGCTGTTGCGTACTAGATCGCGATAGAAATGGGAAGAGAGGGAAATGACGGAGGAGATAGTAGCCTAGTAGGTCTCCAGCGACGAAGAGATTGTGAGATGTGATAATAGATAGAAGCGGTGGTGGTGGTGTTGGCGAGGCGGCGGCGGCGGGGATAGAGAGGAGGGGAGAGAATGAAATAATTAGGGTTTGAAATTGTGTAGTATTGATTTAAATAAAAATTACTTTAAAAACCATTAATTAAAACCTGATTTATGTATTATTATAGTTGATTATGAATCTATGAAAATGGTATCTTAAAAACCTGTGAGACTGTAATTTCCTGTATTAGTAATAATGATATTAAGAGGATCAAGTCTACACCAATTAAATACCTGAAAACCCAACTAGTGACCCTAAATTCCAAAAGAGAGGGATCGACAAGTCTCAAACGAGCCATCTAAAATAAATGTAATGCTTTCACCGCTCATGTCCTATGTAGTCATTTAAAAACAACATTTTACGTGTCGTTACTTTTTTCATTCCCCTGCAATCTAATTGACATGAAGAGAATTAATTTTTACAAGCACAGTGAATATAGAAGGTGACTTCATGTGTTTTTTCTTTTGACAATGAGGCCATTTGTCTACTCATCAAAACCTCCTCAATAAACAATAAAGAGCTGTGGGGCAAAACTTCAATTGAGTATTTTTCTATGCACTTCCAATCACTACGCCTAAACTTCCGTTTAAGTGGATACAACCAACCATCTCACTCTAGGATTATTTTGCTAATTATATTGAAATGTGAATTATTAAATTGTATTTACAAGATGTAATCATATCTTTAAGCTGCTTTCTTAGCTGTAGAATATTTGATTATGAAATTAAGCATTTAATTTCCTGCTTTTTGAAGTTTCTTACCTAACAAAGTTGTTTTTGCTTAAAGCAAAATCCATTTTGAAAGCAATCTTTTGCTGCCATCGGTCTCCAAAGGATTTTGACAAGCAAGAAAAAATGGGTAAAACTAAAACCCATTTTAGTCCCATTAATCTCTCTATCCGTCTATGCCGTTTCAACTAACGGAAACGATGAGTTCGTTCAACTCAATATCTAAAGGCCAGCCTTGAAGCTCAGTTCTATACTCCCGCACACCCACTCTTGCAAGGCTAGCCAGGAAGGAGGTACTTTTCCAATCAAAAGGAAGATAGATCTTTGATCTGAAGCAGTTCGTACTTAAGTTGAACCAAATATAACTTTTTTTAGTCCTTCTAAGTAACGCGTACCCCATTAGTCCCTCCATCGGTGTTCCAACAAATGGAAATGATGAGTTGACAACAAAATTACATACAAATAAACAGTCACTTTTATATAATTACAAATGGATACATGTAGTATACAACTAACTCAATGTAGCCTTTAAAATAATAAACAAACCTTGAGTTTAAAATGACGCAAAAATGAGGCTGGAAAAGGAAGTTACCTACCACTCTATTCCTTGCCACCAAAAAAATCCAAAAAGTAAAGCTGTGCTACTCCATAATGTCTAATAAACTAGTGATTCTCTTTTCACTAGACTACACACACATACATTCACCACCCCCTTTTCCTTAAAAGGTTGAGATGGACATAGACCTGCACAAGTTTGAGTTTACGTGGAGAGAATAACCAAGAAACAAAGTGCAAAAGTTAGGTAGCACTGATTTCATTGTCTGCGAAAGTCACCCCAAAAACCATCATCCAAAAGCCTCCCACTCGGACACTCCATTAAGAGATTTCCCTCAAATTTTTCTTTGAATACACAGAAATTCTTCTGCTATATCATGCGATCATGATCATTTTGGCGTGCTTCCTTCATATGTCCATAGAAATCGAACTTGAATCTGCGGTAACTAATTGAAAATAAGTACTTATCAGATAATGTAATCTAGTATAAGTGAACATATGAAATTTTGATAAGGTTTATAGAATTACCAAGAGTTTCAGACTATAGTAGTGTCACTCAAATTTCTCACTTGGAGCTCAACATTGCGCAGATCACGGAGATGTTGTAAAATTTCTTGAAGGAGATCCATTCCCTTGTCACCTTTTCTTAGGGAGCCAATGCAATGCTTTAGGAATTCTCCGTCTGCCTCAAGAGCTTGCAACCTTTCATAGAGATGATCAACCTCCTCTTCAATGACAAGCTTTGATTCATAAGAATTGTGCACCCCATTAGACTCAAATCCATTTCCATGTCCATTATGGAAAACATATCCATTTTCATTGCTAATTGCATCAAAGAGAGGAAGGAGCCGTTTTCCATTTGAACCCGCAATTCTTCTCGGTTGTTGATGTTTCCCATTCTTTGTTAAACCATTTGCATGCCCATTTGCTTCACCCCCAAAATAAGTATTTTCATCTATATGATTGCCATTCACTTCAGAATTTTCATCCGCATGATTTCCATTCTCTTCATGGAAATCTCCCATCGGTCTTGAATCCACAAAATTTTGTTCCTCTTGGATATCCAATGTCATAAGCTTTTCTTCTAAGACCTTGAGCTGCTCTAGAATGTATAACCTCTCTTCTTCAAAGTCAGCTAACGACTCGTCCAAATTTAGAGCTGCATCGACTGGAGTGTTCTGGTTGCTCGATTCGAGATTGCTATAAAAGCTTTCTTCTACTTTTGCTTCTTGATTTAGATCAATAGATAATCCATCACTATCCTCACCATTGCTAAAAGAAGCAGAAGAGAATCCACTTCTAATACATCCATCCTTACTTTTTTTCAAGATCCTCATCTTTTCTTTCGTTTCATACTCCAAAACCTTCTTTTGATATATTTCCAACCCTTTCTCCAGCTCCTGTTTTTCCTTCTCCCTTCTTACCATAAGTTCATTCAAGAGTTGCAGAGCTTCTTGATCATACTCAGACTGCTCTTCCATCATTCTCTGATACTGTAAAGCTTCCATTTGCATTGCTGCTTTCTCTTCTTGGAGTCTGTTTATCATTGCCATTGTTTGATTGGCAGCCACTGCAGAAGCACTTCGCTCTTCTTCCAGCTCAGCATATAACGCACGTAATATCTTACGTTCAGATCTTAGTGCTGATTTCAAGTGTTCAATTGTAACAACTCCATCACCACATTCTAGCTCACTAGTCACACTTCCATCCAAAGACTCTTCAGTTGCCAAATCCTTTTTCTCAAGCAATGGAAATTTCTTGTGCAAATGTTGGAGACTGTCTGCAAAAGTGGGTGTAGAAGCTGGGGTATCAGGAACCTTGTCTTCATCGATATCATTGAGCTGCAAAAGAAATGATGTTTTTTCGTTCACTGTGTGCTCACTGTTCAGAACTGATAAGGCTTTTAGTTCTACTTTTGGTTCCCCAACTTGTAAAGGACCTAATAGAAAATTGAGACATTGATTAGAAGTTACCAAGGAAAAAAATTTAATTGAGAAGTGCTAAGCACAGAATAATAAAATTCCAACCTTTACACACCCTTGACTGCCAAAAACAAAGATGAAAAGAAAAAAGGATAGACGAGCAAGATGAGAATTCGAGCTTACCATGATAGTAAGCCGTAAAACTTGAAAATGTTGTCAATGGATCTTCATGTGTGGATTCATATGAAAGAACATAATCTTGATTTTGAATTTCATCTGTTATATCTAAATCAGGAATTTCCGTACCAATTGATACATCTCCTTCAGTTCCACAATTTGATATCCGAGCAACTTCTTCAGTAACTACATTACAAATTACTTATTTACAATTCAATTTAACAAATATACTATCTAAAAATGATAAAACTAGTCTGCAGGACCAAATGTACGTACCTGGAATAACCGGTGAATGGTTCTTTTCCCCTTCTGCGGCTTTCACTTCTTGAACATCACCTATAAGTTGAGATGGAGTTTGGGCTACATGAAAACTATCATCTTGTTCATAATCTCCCATCTTCAAATGGTATTCTTTTGCATGAAAAACCAAAGAACTTTCATCCTCTTCTATTTCCATAGAGTCGAGCATCATATACCTGGGATCCTTGTGTGTAGTAAAATCAAAATCAAGTACCCTTCCAGTCTCTTCTCGTCTGAACCTATCCTCCACAACCATTTTGACTTCTGTCTTTAACCAAACTTCGGAATCTGAATTTGTTTCTTGATGGTTATCGTTATCAGCATATTCATCGTTAGCATGGTTCTTGCTTTGTTGTTCACCTGTTATCAAATCAATCAACTCGACCGGAACCAGTCTATGACCACTGTTGTCTAGAAAGAACTCCAGATGCTGAGGGGAAATATCAAGAGGAACATCCTTTCCTTCTTCAATTGATACCTGAACAGACTTATCCTCCATAGATATAGTCGAGTTTTCGGCCTTATCTTTTACTTTTCCTTCTTCCATTTCCAAAACCGCATCTACCTTTTCATCTACTTCACCTTCCAATTCTTTCATCTTATTCACATATACAGAAACAGAACCCTTATCTTCTGTTCCCTTTTCTGTTACATTCAAATCCCTACCAAAATCACACAGAATCTGAGCTTCATTCTTATTTTCCAACCCATGTTCAACATCACATAAATC
>CAIGRF010349910.1:0-11565 GCA_903798235.1 Fraxinus ornus | reverse complement strand
AGTGAAATGAAATGAATTGCGTTTTCTAAATGGTAGAGGCGTGTTTGGAGTTGCTTATTTGGCAATGAGTTGGCAAGTGTGAATTTGGACGTATTTAACTGGACAACTCAACTTTCCGTTAGCCACGTGGACACGTTTGTTAACGGTTTCAAATGGGTGAGTGATGGAGTTGGACGGAGTGAAGTTCAGTGGCCACCGAGACAATTAGAAAAGTTCAGTGAGTAAGTCGTGACGTATCCCAAAATTCAGTGGCTAATGAAACATTTAACTCAATTTCCACTTTTTTTAATCTATACCAGATTCTTCTATTTTCACTGCCCAACTGAAATAATTCCCAAAGACCCAAACCCTTTAAATCCATATCTTTTCACGGCAGTATTTCATCCGCCCCTGGAGACGACCGCCGACCCCGTCCGCCGACCCTTCACGGTTTCAGGTACGTAAATGTAAACGGTACTAATTCTGTAAATGTTTGGGTTTCAGCACAGTTTGGGTAGTGTGGGTGTGAATGAAATTTGTAAATCTGTAAATTTTTAACGTGTTTCTTTAATCCATTTTGCTGTTTGCTAAAATCAGCATTGGTAACCTGTAACCCAGAACGGCAGAACTTATGAGAAAAAAGAGGAATTTACAGTTTGTTCAATTTTGTCTAACTGTATGATGAGCTTGAGTTCAATGAGTTGGTTTTGTTTTAATAGACTAGGTCTGATTTTCGAATTTCCATTTTTCTGAAATTTTTATAACGCATAAGAGAGTTTAGAGATGCATTATAATTTCTCTGTTAATAATTTGGCTTCGAATTTGCGTTAAATTCGTGAATATTTTGTTTTTCAGCTTCTCAGCACTCATTTTTTCTTAGTTCTTACCTATGTTTAGCATTTTCAAGGGTATTTAAGTGTTGAAATATTTCTGGTTTTCTCTTCTTTAGTGTGGGTGAAGCTGTGAAGGTGCTATAGTGAAACATAATTTTAATATTCATGTCAACTACAGGGAGCAGAAATTTGCATATATTAAGTTGGCCACTTAGGTGATGATTAGCTTTGCTTTGGCCTCCTTTTCACTTTATTTAGAGAATATTCATCCATTTGTGTGGTGTTATACTTGATTTTATTTGTTTACTGTTTTTTCAAGACCTATGATCTATTCTTCAGTCTTTATCAAAACGGCATTAAATGGAGATTGAAGAAGCTTCCACTTCGTCAAGACCCTCTTCCTCTTTGCCGTCACTTGAAGATTGCATGAAGCTACTGAGAGGAGAAAACGATTCTCAAAGGCTCGCAGGCCTACTCTTGGTCACCAAATTCTGTGACAAGGACAATCAACAAACCGTTCACAAGGTCTACGATGCTGTCGGCCCCAGCTTCCTCCACCGCCTCTTGCTCACCGGTACTCGTCGATGAATTCTAGTAATTAATTATTTTTTTTAAAAAAAACCTAATTTTTCAATTTATTTTTTATTATTTTTTTTTGTGGCAGGGATGGGGAAGGGGGATGGTGGAGGAGATAATGCTAATAGGGAGGCTTACTTGCAGTTAGCCGTGACGATGCTGTCAGCCTTCGCTAGGGTTCCTGAGATTGCTGCGAGTGAAGAGATGGTTTCAAAAGTTCCTTTGTTTTTGGAGGTTATGTCAAACATGTATGTAAAATGTTATTCATTTGAAGTTTGGACTTTATTCTATTTGCTCAATGCTCATCATGTATTAGTTTCCTTCTGGCTAATCTTTTAGCCCCAAACAAGTTTAAATATTGCTTCTTGTAGTTGATTATCGTGGTTAAAGTCTTTACTATGGAGGTCATCGCAGAACATGATCTTTTAATGCTTCAATCTCAGTTTTCCGGGACAAGGTATTAGCAAAGAAATACTATACCATAGATACAGTCACATAATTACTAAAATATAGAAGTACCGAGTACGCATGGAATTAGGGGATAGCTGGTTTGAGCTTGTATAATCCATGACTGTGCTTTTGGGATGAGATGAAGAGGAGAAATCTCTTGACGAAACAATTTGTCTCTAATTTTGCAGCGTTAGACATACTATATGTTCCCAACTAATATTTTGTCCACTTTATTCTTGAGGTTGTATCTGACGCTCAGCATGTTGTAGCTGAATATTGGTAAAATGTCTAGGGGATCTTGTTTATCATATTTTTTTTTTTTCTTTTTTTACTTCTCTTAATCAATGAGCTATTGAATGCATCGAGGAAACCAAGTATACTTACTGTAAGGAGGAAGCATATCTTGTATGATATAGGTCTGTATTCATTTGATTTTTGGACTGGACTTGCAGCTCCATGTGATTCATCTATGGTCTTTTACGATACAGATGATGTTTCGACTTGCAGGTCTAGTTCAACTTTCATTGAAGAGTGCTATGAATTTCTATTTTTGGTGTCATCTGCTCATGAGGAAGGAGTTGTAGCATTATATGAATCAGGAGGCATGAACATACTGGCATCTCAAATGCCCACTTTGCCAGAGGGTATCTAGCATCAACCCTTTCTAAAAATTATTGACTAGATGAACCATTAATAAATAAAAATAAAACTTCTCCCTATCAGGCTGATGGATATTTTGATGCAGATTGTACTGAAGAGTAAAAAGAAAAATGCTCTTATTTTAGTTTTGAAAATAAGTAATAGATTTTGGTTTATTTTCTTACCACGTTTATCAGTTTGAAGAAATTTTCAATACTAATTTGTTCCATAACTCTTCCAAAAATTTCTCTCTTCCTCTCTCTTCTTTCTTGTCTTGTGTCTCTTTCCCGTTCTTCATTATATTTTGTATCTTATTATTTCCATATGTTGTCTCGATTTTATTATACGGGAAATAGTAAATTTGATGCAATATCCTGATGGAGCTATAAAATTTTGGCCATATAGTTTTTCAAATAGTTTTATTGGAGGATCATGACAGATGAGAAACTTATGAAAGTAGTAGTTTCTGATTTTTGTGCAAGTAGTTTTGCTTTGATAAGATTTGAGTTACTAAATTTCTTAGGTTCTCATACAATGGAGCTTGCCGTGACACTTGTTCAATTGATGATAAGCAAGCTACCGGCAGAAAAACTCTATGTTGAACGTCCATCTGAGCTGTCAAAGATGGTGAGCTTCCATGTGCTTAAATTCCTTTTCTTTTTGTGTGACTGATACAATTTGATTGTTACATTTATATTTTAAGTCAAGTGGGGAACTTCTATCTTCCCTGTTTCAGGTTGCTGCTATAGCGAAACAATTTGCTGTGCTGCACAACGCTTTGAAGTTTGAAGCGCTTCACCTCCTCTCTGCTATTCTATCCTCAAATTATTCTGTATGAAAGTTTCTGTTGATACTCATTCTGTGAAAGAAATATCTTCAAGATTTTTGTAACATGCACGTGTAATTTTATCAGTAAAAGTCTTTCCTAAATTGCTCTTGCTCCCTGATTTCTGGATTAAAAATGGTAGTTTGCTCCTTGCCATCTATTTAATCTTTGGCCCTTTGACCATCTAAAGAGACATTTTTTCTTTGTTATTGCAACCCCTACTTTGGTCAGTAATTTTTAGTTCAGTCTTTCACTTTCTTAAATTAAGAACATATAATCAATTTTGTCAACAGAAAAATAAAAAATAAATTAACCGTTGCCTTCATATTTGGACCTCACGTGTCAAACTACACCAAAGCTAATAGCTCTATTTTTTTAATTTTATTTTTCCAATTGAAGGCATTCAGATGTAGGCAAGAGACTTGAATTGGGGGGTGGGGTGGGGTTTGACACTGCCTCCTACGCTAGCATATTGATAGCTTGTGTTATATGTTGTTCTGATGGTGCTATGGGTGAGATCAGGAGTTCGTAACTCAATGGATAATTGCCATTGATTTGACAGTCGGAGAATCTCGTGTTATATTATCAACTTACATTTATATTAGATTTTTTAAATTATTAATCTCCCTACCATTTAAAATCGCTTTCAAGTGCTAACTTAGTTGGTGGTTGTTCTATGCCTAGCGGTTGACTGATATTTTCCTTGCCTGACTAACTGGATTATCTTACAATTTATACATAAAGAATCTCATTTTTGCTTCTTTTGATATGAAGGGATTTCTAAATGTTGCGCTTCAGTCAATGGCGGGTGATGATTGGTCGACTAACATGCGCATTGGTATTGTTGCTGTTTTGCAAAATCGAGTTGGTACGTTTTACTTGTATGAATGAAGCAAGCTTTTTGTTGTGAAGGCTGATACAGGATTATACTTTTTACATGAGATTGATGATTTTTGAAAGGATACTGCTTTATGTAAGGCTATAGTTTTCTTTTTTCTCTGCTTCAAAATTAAATTTGCCTGTTTGATGAGGGCCATCTTAGTCAATCAGAAGCCGAGTAGCTTCACTGCAAGTAGTTCTTTTGCAGTTGTTGTTTGGCTATCTTTTGCAAATTTTATGGTATTTTTTCATGAAGTGATAAATTTTTAGCAAAAGGCAATTAATGCTCTGTGTTGCTTAACAACTATAGCATCCTCGATGAAGCTCATTTGCCATTTATGTGCAGCACCTGCTGAAAAGCTTCAAGCTCTTGTTCTTGCTGAGCATGTCATATCCATTGTTGGTGAGGAATGGCTTATTGGCCCATTGAATTTGCCCAATGTGCAAGGTTGTTTTCCTGCTGATCGGTAAGTAGTTAAAGTGGCCTTTGATGGGTTCCTTCTTTATTTCTTCTCTAAACATCCTCACAGGGTAACCTAGAAAATTCTGCTCTACTTTCTTATTACAGGTGTATACTGCTTGTTTTGGAGTCATCTAGAGTAGAAATTGCTGTTCTCCTTAATGAGCTTGCATATCTGAAATATGAAGCCTCCGAGAATTCCTCGTCTGATGCTGAAACCTTTGTGGCAAAGCAAAGGAATCTTGGTGTTGCCTTTTCTTTGGTGGAAAAGATTATTAAACTCATCTCAAAATTAGGGGAAAGTGAAGGTACTTGATCTTCACTTTTCTAAGCTGTGTTTGTCAATGTTTGCGTGTTAGCATATATAGACTTTTCAATGGTAAATGCCTCCTGCTTCTTTAGATACATACAGGTCTTGTGCTCTGACTCTAGCTTCATTAAACAATATTTGATTAATTTGCCAACTCTTTGTTACATCCTATAGTATCATGTTTATGTGGACTTATCAAGAACTGAAACACTCTTCACGTTTTAGTTCATGGATGACCCCACAGCTTTCAATTCCCAATGGTCATAATTTTTACAACAATGTTTTTTCTCAGTATATCATGAGACTTAGTATTGTTTGGCTGATGATAAGTATGAACTAATGTGGATCCTTCTTCTACTGCAACATGCAGTGCAATGGTTTCAATTTTATATAGGTGAGCTCTTAGATGGGCTTTTGAAATTTATTTGTGGATGAAGTATTCTGTCGCTGTACTTGTAACTTGTACCTAGAGTAGTTCAGGATTCGTGTCTACTTCAATTTTTTACATCAGAAAAGTTCTTATCAAGAGATATGCTCTTATGCTGCATCTGATTGGTTGGAAATTATTTTTGCAGAGTTAAATTCAAATTCCATTATTAGTGAAAGCACCTTCATGAAGATCATCTCTGGTCTCAATGAGACTGTTGGTGCAGTTCTTGATTATTTGCAAGACGCCAAGGTATAAGTCTATTTGAACGGTAACTTATATTTGGACTTCTGCATTTACAATCATGTTTTTGCCAGGAACACAGCCAGAAGAAAGGAGATGACCTTCTAGCTTCAGTGAGGATAGTTGGGAGGTATGTTAACTTACACATATTGTCATTCTTACTTTATTGTCCTCTCCTAGTTTTTGTTTCACTTTTTTAGAACTGACTATCTAAGAACAGTTTCTGATAATGCTCATACCTATTATTATTTCAGTTATCTTGCAGAAGCACCTAATGCATGCAACGAGAAGGTCAAGGAGCTTCTCAGCTATATGCTTTCAGTTGAAGGGGAAGACGAGCATAGGTTTGATAGATTTCATAATGTTCTATATCATAATTTCTAAGTTATAGTTTAGGTTATTTACTTCTGTATATTTATTAATTGCAACTATTTGAACATGCTTTAAAATGGCAGTCCTTTTCACTCCATCTGCTTTTTGCTCCCCATGCTGTGTCAAATGACAATGAGGACTGAAGAATGTAAAGATATTGCTTCATCTGGAGCCCTGAGAGCTGTGAGTCAATGATTTGAAATGACATGATGCACTCAATACATGTCGAATACAGTTGTCCATTTTGATTAGCCCAACACATATATAAAATGTACCTTTTCGCAATAAATATTCATATAATTGTTCAAAAATGTTAGTTCTTCTTGTTCTCTTAAGAATATGAATACTGACTACTTTTGCAGGTTGCTGGGTGCCTTATTTGTTTGATTGAATCAAACGGTAATGGTGATGAGGATGGTGGTACAATATTCTTGGCTTGTGATACGATTTTGAATTTCTTATTGAAGGTATTACCATTGTGCTTCATACTGGACATAACAAGATATATATATATATAATGCCTGTGGCATTTTCATTTTCTTTCTTACGTTAAATAATGCCTGCAACTTTTTTCATTTCTTCTTCCTGAATAGAGGGAGCAAATTTGTTTTTCCTTGGATGATCCTAGTTTTGTCAAACTTTTGCAAGCTTTGTCGCATTGGACAGGTATGCTCACGTGCGTTAATGCTCAGAAGAATGTTTGTCTTGACATTACATTTTCTATTAAAGAATAACTTTCTTTTATCTGAACGTTAAAACTCGTTATGTTATATTTCCTTTGACCTGTCTTTAGTATGGAAAAGGAAAGCTGATGAAGCTGTGTTGATTGAGCACTTGATTAATTAATATCCGAATGTGAATAAGCAGATAAAATGAAAGAAGAAAGTAAACAAGAGAAGAATGTGTATAGGAAAAGCAGAGCAATAAATAAAGGCTATGGAGCAAGTGAAATAGATAGTTAATGACACGTAAAGAGAAAAGGCAGTGACTTGAATCTTGTTAGTGGTATACATTAGTACACTATCAGGAGCAAATTATGGATCTTTAGCATTCATAATGGGATGGATATATTTAGATGGTTGTATCATTCAATGTCGTCTTATTCCTCTTGAACCTTTAACAACTCTTTGAAATATCTTTTTACTTTAACTATCAATGAATAAATTAATTGGCCCTTTACTGGTTTAAATTCATCCTAAACGAATGAAGTAATATTTGAGACATTATATATTAATTATCAAAACAATCAATGAATAAATTAATTGACCCTTTACTGGTTTAAATTCATCCTAAAGGAATGAAGAAATATTTGAGACATTATATATTAATTATCAAAGTGCGAGGGAACTCGTATACTAACAGTGAGGCTTAAGCTTCCCTAGAGATACTGATTTGGGGTATACACAGTTTTTAGTACTATGAGTTTCTAGTTTTACACAAATGTCCTCTTTGACTGCTAGGTCTCGTATCTGGAAATAACTTTTTTAGTAGCATCACCATCCTTGCACATAAAAAAAAAGAAAAGGAACCTCATTAATTCAAAGCGTTGATCTGACATTGCTGGACATTAATGTTTTTTATCTGCTTTTGCTTTGACAAACTACCTGCTGATGTTTCTTACTGTATGTCGTGTAGTCCCTTTGCATTTTGTTTCCTTGTGGAAACAGTTGAAATATATAAATGTGCTATGCAGAGAAGAAGAATGATCCATCTTCTATTATGATGGCATCAAGCATCTGTGCGCTAATACTTGGTTCGACATCAGAGGAAGCTCTTCTACATCATCCCGATTTTGACATTGACAGCCTGATTAGTCTGTCACAGCTCATGAAGAAAAGTTTAGTTATATGTACTCAGGTAATCTACAACATGCTTTCTCTTTCTTTTTCTTTCTTCTATTGTATTTTTTATCTCTTCCTTTTTTCCCATTTCTTGGGGGAGATGGATTGTGATTTCCATTCGCGGATTTTGTTTGATAAGAATAATATGATCGAACATTTAAGGTTATGGTAGAAATCAATATGGAGTGTGCTTGATTCAATCAAGATTCAGCGTTTAATATTTTCTTAGTTGACTTTGAGATACCGATTATTTAATGTTCATTCGTTTTTCTCTTTTACCAGCGGATGCAATGTAGGATTTAAATTCAACAATAATAATCTTCCAACATACCAAAACTAGCTGTTAGCCACTGGTAGTAGGGGATTTAAGGTCAAAGACTACTTAATTGATGAATCTGACTAAAGATATCCAAAATAAGGATGTCAAGCATTTCCAAGCTTTCTCGCACTTCAGAAATTCTTAAAGTAAAATGATAAACTTTTATTCGTTTTCTTGATTTGGATTAGATATGCTCTGTATATTTATATCATTAGTGGCATCAAATATTTGACATTTAGCAGTCTCAAAGAATCAGGATTTGATGTGCATCTATTGGCAATAATCCAAGGTGAATAGTCTGCAGGGGTTATATTTCACAGGATTGCATACATAATTAGTGTTAGGTTCGAATATCTTGCTACTGCCATTTTAGGCTCTTTTGCTGTTACTTTGGTTGACAATGCTTCTTTATGGTGTGGCAATAAAAAAAAAAGGAATTTCATTATATGCATGGTGTCTTATAGAGAATATTTTACTTGAGTGTACATGCTAGTATGCTTTTTTGTCTTGTGGATGCCTTGCCAAACGAATTAATTAAAGGAGCAATGATTTCTTTTTGTATTGCTTGTCAAATTATATGCATTTACAACATGATACTACCGGCTTCAAGCAATTTGTTAATGAATTGATCCGATGCTGAATATTCCAGAAACGGACCCTATCTCTTAATTAATTATTCCTTTCTATTCTTTCTGTTGATATTCATTACAAATTTGTTACTTTATAATTCAGGATATAAGCTGTTAACATACATTCAAATATATATGGGGTTTTAACTCCCTGTAATTTTAAACATAATGCAGGGTGTGATGTCTGATGATGTTAGCACGGAAGCAGATCTTTGTGAAATAGTTACTTCAGGTACTTGTTCAACTCTCGTTTCTTGGCTGAATTATGTAATGTTTAATGTGGCTCACTGGAATGATAATAATTTAACTTCAATGCAGAATATTCAACTTGGGCAGATCGATTTCCGCGTATGAAAGAAGTAGTTGAGAGATGATTCGATTTTTCTTCGATAAATGTTTTTGGATCACTGCATCAGCGGCATTGTCTTTGAAATTTTCACATCTTCATAGGATTTTATTATTTAAGTTAAAGATTCAATTTTGTGTTTTTTTTAAAGCTTTTTGTCCTCTCCCTTTTTCAACTGTGGCATTAGCTCTTGTACATGTAAATTTGTTTTATTTGCACTTCTCAGTGTTTGTCACTGAAAAGATCAAAAGAAAAAGGGTAAATTGGATGAGCTCAAATGTAAGACTAACTGTGTTCTTTTTATCCCAAATATCGGTGGGACAAGTGATTAATTTGTAAAGGCGTGTTTGATTGAAAGCATGGGATTTGCATGAAAAGAAAATAAGTTTTAAGCAATTGAATTGTTTAGAATTTATTTATATGAAAATTATTAATTAAATGTGTTTGATTAATTTAATTTTCAACCTAGAAAATGGTATATTTGTCATCTTTTATTGATGGGTAGATGAGAGAGGAGAGATTATCTGAAAAATAAAAATATATTTCTCTTCAAAGAAAATATTTTTCTTGTTTTTAAGGAAAATATGGTCACGTAACCAACTTTTGAGAAAAAAAGTCAAATCAAATATCCAAAAGTAGGAATTTTGATGATAAATGATTTTTTTATATGAAAAATAAAGTGAATCAAACACGCCTAAGTGTGAATTGATTTTAATTTCAAGTATTTTCAAACCTGAACATAAATCGAATCGAAATTTGGCCCGATCACAGCATGAAAACTGGATTTACATAAATCAGTACAAAACTCGAAAGACCATCCAGTTCATCCAAAAATCGGTAAATTAGGTTTACAAATATTGTTTTTTAGAAAAAAATTATAGTATGAAGAAAAGAATGTTTTACTGCCATTTCTTGCCGCCTAATGGCCACTGGAGCTTCAATATCTCTTTATTGAAGCCATTGTACCAGATTTCAGTCAAAACGTCCAAAATCAAATTCAGAACTAATCTAAACAATAGAAGTATTCAAATAGATACAAATACATATATTTGTACGTGAGACAGAGACGAGGCAACCGAAAGAGAAGTAGAAGACGAGGCAACACAGACGAGAATTAGCCCTTGTTTGTCTACTATTTTATCAAACTCTGTTTGCTACAGTAACCAATATCCACCACACATTCACCCAATAAAATATTCTACACTTATTCATTACTCCATTTTCAACCCAATAATGGGTGACAAACACACCCTTAATTGATTCTAGAACTTTTGTTTGTCAAATTCGTTTTATGGTTCGGTTAATGGGCTACAGTAATTTTTGGCACATTTATTTTACCACTTCATGTTAAATTGATCCATACATTAATAAAATTGATCCAGCATGTTCGGTAGAGATTAGAATCGGATTAAAATTGAAAAACTAACCGTTATTGATGACTTTTATTAGACGAGTGGAACCCAATAACGACTATATTTTTAATTTTAATTGAATTTTGGACTATACCGAACACGCCCTTAAAAATTACATTTAAAAATTAGAATTATACTATATACATATATATATACAAAAATCAGATGATAATACAATTTTTCGCCATCCAGCACGCCTATCATCCTCACCGCAGATCGAGCGGTGTGCCGTCGCTACGACGCCTTCTTCCCTGCAATGATCTGTGATTCATAGTCGCTACGACGCACAACATGGTGGTGGCTGTGCAATGGTATTGGTGGCACTGGTGGAGTGTTGCGTTGTGGGGCTGTGTTAGTGGTGGTAGTGGTGCGTCTGTATAGGGTTGGGATGTTGGTCTGTGTTGGATTCGGTGTTTGTGGGTGGTGGCAGAGGTGCCTCGTGCAGTGAATGGTGGTGGTGGTGGATCTAGTGGTAGAGGTGAGTTTGTTTTGGATCGACGGTAGATCTAACGATGGAGTTGTTGGATCTGGTGGTAGCAGTGACGGTGATTATTGTTGATATAGTTGGTGGCGGCGATGGTTTTTATTGACACGTGTGGTGGTGGTGGTGGTGATGACCCGCATAGATTTGGAATTTTTTTGGAGGGGATTGTGGTGGTGGTGGTGGTGGGATGCTAATTATTGGGTTGATGTTAACCAATAAATTGGTTATTATGTGATCAATAAATAATTTGTGACTAATTATTTAGTAGATTGTAACCAATAAATTGGTTAATTTGTGATCAATAAATAATATGTAACTTATAAAATGTGATTGTGACTTACAATTTATTAAGTTGTAATCGAAAAATTACTTGTGACCAATTCATTGGATAATATGCAATCGTTAAATAAGTTGTAACTTGTAAAATTTGTGATTTTGTGATTGATAAATAAATTGTGACCTATAAAATTTTTGATCTGTGATCGAAAATAATTTGACCTATAAATTTTTTGATTTGTAACCCAAAAATAATGTGACCTA
>CAIGRF010349852.1:3620-22926 GCA_903798235.1 Fraxinus ornus | reverse complement strand
ATAAGTTTTTGAAATGTGTGGTTGAAAAGTTGTGGGACCATGAAAAATGTTGTTAATATTGATTGTTTGACTTTGACGTGGATTAAAATCATATTTTAATCCGGCCCAAACAGGCCCTAAATTAGCTAGCACATATACCATTGCGAGTTAATTCATTTTAGTTTCACTTTTATATTGATCAACATAAAATGGTTTATTTCGATTCTGCCATGACTGTGGCTTGTCTGGCATGTACCTGAATTATATGCTTTCATTTATCATAGTAATGTGATAAAAAATAATGTTGAAATTGTTGTTTTCTTTTTTCTATAGATTCTTTCATCTTGACTTACCTTTTTGACAAGCATAACTGAGATTTTGCTGTGAATACCTTGGAAACTATGCTTTCAATGATCGTCATTTTATTGGTTTACCCTCCTATTGTTGCACCTCTATTTGTTGACATATATTCTCATTTGTTTTTCATCTGTTCATTTATCTCAGCATCATCATTCTTTATTTGCTCATCTTGTTGATATTTTGTCCTTTAGTAAATTAACATTTAGTTCCATAAAGCATAATTAGTCTAATAATTGTTTTGTAGAATTGCTTTTTTACTTCATGGGCATCACTTGATCACATAGAATCCCTGTTGCACTTGTCATTTTGTTCGATGTGCTCTAGCAGCATTACATCCTCTTCAAGACCACTTTCCTTGTTTAAAATCAGAACTAGATACTTTGATAATCACACTTGGACAACACGATTCTATATAATGACTTCAATATCTTCTATATTCCTGTTATGATGAAAATGACTTGCTGCTTTAGTTTTATTTAAGATGTAATCTCTAAATTTCAAAGCGTCTCTCGAAAATTCTAACAGAAAATTTATTCACCTCCTTGTTTTATCAACTAAAACTATTTCAACTGCGAATGACATATATTAATTCCCCTGTTAAAATTCATTTTTACTCAAATTCATTTCAACCACGCATTTCATGAGATTCACAACTTTTTTTTGAACTTTTTAACCACATATTTCATTGAAACTTTTATCAAAACCTACTAAAAATATATTTTTAAACTAAACCAAACATGGGCTAAAACACACCATCTTGTATGTCTCATATATCCATCCATGACTGAAGCAAAAAAATGACTTTTGGGCAACCATCACACAATCTCATGGCAATAGAAAATTTATAGTTATTACAGCCTCTAATCTATGACACCCTCGTGATTGCTCCATCTTACATATCCTTGGTATTGTTCTGCGTGGACTAAAACTATTGCCCCACTAAAGTAGATCAATATTTGTCATTTGAGTTATATTCATGTTTGGAGTATTTGGCTTTCTGGAATAGGCATGCTCATATTTCTAATACACGTGGATCTGTCTTTAGACTTTCTTCTTTGTTGCCTAGCCCTAAAGAAGCTTTCATCCTCAAGAGCAATATGATCCCAATAGAACATATTAAGAGAATAAAGGGTATACAAATAATGATGACATGGTGTGGCATAGTCAGGTTTGATTTTAATCAAACTTTCGGAAGTTGTAGCAATGGATTGAAATGTGTAACCAAAATGAATTCATTAAGCCGACCCCCAAATTATTTGGTTTAATGTCCACTACTTTGTTGTATGAAAATAACTAATCATGTCTCTATACCCTAAAATGCCACAGAATGGAACAAGTGTTGCGAGTTGTTTGTGATTTTCAAGTTTGAGGCTAGGTTAACTTATTAAGATTTTCCTTTTGTGGTTAGATTTATTTTTGTTCTATTTGTATTTTTATTTTTTTATTTATTTATTTATTTTTTATTTTTTTAACTTTTTTGCATATTTAGTACTTGGAGAGATTATTGATAGTCAGATTGCTTGCATTGAAATCGAGTGGACGTCCTTCATATCTGATGTCCTTTCGATTTTTGCTAAAACTAGAGTTTTTGGATCTAAAAAATTTCTGTTTTCTGTTTATTTATTTTTTTAAAAAGACACGAAGTAGTTGTTTTGGAATGATCTTTTGGTTCTCATAACGTCCCTTGTGCCAAAAGCCTCATGTTAATCAGGCTGCTCCTGGATTAGTTGCCAATTAAGAAACTGTAAACCTACTGAAAAGGTCAGAAGTCAAGCATAAATATAGATAATGTCAAGCTTTAACCAGTAATGTTTTATCCTAAATCCTGACCATTGGGACCATTAAGTTTCTTCAGGGAATAAAGGCCTTTGGATCACAAGAAATAATCATTGGGGCAGTTAAACTTTCATACATGATGATTGATTTAGTGCAGCACATCATTAATTCTTAATTTGAACCTTGTTGCTTTAACCTTGAGTGTCATCATAGTTAAGACTCCAATTTCAATATAATAATGTAGCCAACCCCTGAAATTCTTTTTTCTTTTTATTTATTATTTTTTAATTTCTTGATTTATTGCATATAGTCAAGTGCTAATATATGTAATATTGCAGACCTGCCTTTTTTATGAGAAGCATTAATCCTGCAAAGATGCAAAATATTCCTTGTATTTATGTATCTTCTCTCTTCATAATCAGATAAGAAAGATCGGCTCAAGAAAAGGGCGTATTGGACAAGTCTTCGTAGAATATTTAGACTATGAAGGTCCAGGTAAATCTTTGACTTGAGCTTAATGATTTGGCTACAATAAATTGTTGAATCAGCCGATCTAAAAGTTTAAGATGTTAGAGAGGACTTGAGCTTAATGATTTGGCTACAATAGATTGTTGAATCACCCGATCTAAAAGTTTAAGATGTTAGAGAGGACCAAATGTATAATATCTATGTACTGTTTTCAACATGTCTCCCATGTGTTGGCATGTTCTTTTATTTTCATCAAAATCTACCACGCACATAATTTCATTAAAATAGTGGTGGAGAAACTTGAACTTAGGAACTTTACGTGCACCGATACCATATTTTTGAGGTTCCATCTTAAAAGGTTAATATTGTTAAAAGAAAGATCCTTATCCATTATATGTTGGTTCCATCTTAGGACCTTTACGTGCACTGATAACACATTTTTGAGGTTCCATCTTAAAAGCTTAATAATGTTAAAAGAAGGATCCTTACCCATTATATGTTGGTTATTTATTTCAGTTATAACCAACATGGGCCTTAATATGCCTTGGAAGATGGTGACTTGTTTGAGAATACGATTCAATTGCTCGTTTAAGCGTTAGATAGATCACATAATTCATATGAGCTTGTTTGGCTCTAATACCATGTTGAAGCATTTGATTTACAAAAATAAGTTAGTGAAGAACACATCATATAAATATTGTCTTCAAAATAACTAGTGCTTCAATATTTAAATTGGTAGCAGATTATGTAGATTTCTACTTTAATAAAATGCCAATGTTTCTTATTGTTAGAGTTTACATTCAAAAGTAAATTAACGTTGTGATTCGAATAATGCATCAGGGTTGAGCTTGCATGTTTTTCTATATGCACATTAGATGTGTAAAGAGATTTGTGGTGAAGTACGATGTTATTAAGTCATTAAATTTTTTAGCATCTTACATTGAGTGGATGTATGATGCAAGTGTTAAGCATAGATGACTAATAAATATCTATTCATTAGAAGATATTGAAAGCTAATCCGCTTAGAAGCCACTTGGATCAATTATGCATGCCAGGATCAAAGTTTTTGACATAAGATCTCGTGCTTACATTATAATAATGTGCATTAACAAAAAACTAATTTGGCAACCTAAAGACATGAACTAGTACCCTAGTTGTTTGTTACATTATGCTTATGAAAGAGCTCCAAGGACAAATGTAGAGACCAGGGCAGGGTTTAGCCAACAAGTCCTTTCGGGAATGGTAAATTTTGCTGTCACTAAAGTTAAATGTATTTAAAAAACACTGTTTTGAGCCGTGCCAGAAACAAAAAGAAGCACATAACCAATCTGTAAAACTTGTATTAATCATATAAATTGGAGATCTCTGAAACAAGAACCACTACTAGGTTCTGAACAGTCTGGAGATTTTCAGTACCTTTGAAACTATAATTGCTTGTAACATGGCCATGATACTTTTTAGTTATTTTTCATTGCTTTATTTCTGTAATGTGGTAAAATCCTTTGTAGTAGAGTGATTTTTGAATTAGGAGTAAGATGACTGTATGGCGAAATTGAAGACTGATTCATTTACTTTTTCATTATCTTTATAATTTATCTTGGCAGTTTTTTCATGTGTGAAATTATCATATCTGATGTCCTTGCGTTATCCATCTTGCTATAACTGAACGGTATTGTTTGACTTCGCATAAATATCTTATGTGAGATTTGAAAAGGTGAGTATTTGACTAACTTATCATTTTTGTCAAACTAGAGGTCCAGAATCTTTGTTAGTGGTTCATGTACTTTAATGAATGTAATTTTGGAAAGGAGATGTCTATTTTAGGAGGGGAGACATTTTTTCTTGATGACCAAAAAAGGTGATGGGATCATTTAATCCAGGATGGTAGGAACATAGTTTCATGATTACAAATGTTTGATATTTTCAGTTCTTGAAGGCAAATGTATGTCAAAAGCAGAACCCGATTCTCGCTACGTATCTTTTGATATTATGTCCAGATGTTAAATGATGAATATTGATTATAATTAGGAGTTCCATGAAGAGGCTAAGTGCATTACCTTTTATTTCATAAGTTACAATCTTGATTGTAGCATTATTGTGTTTGAAAAGAAGTTTTTGTTTTCATGTCTACAGAAAAAGAGTGGGTGAAGCTATATAAGGTACCTGTTCATTACAGTGGAAAGCCGAAAAAGGAACAAAGTATATTGATGTTAAGGCCGCCCTATCCGCCTGTCTACCATGAAAACCAAATGCCCCATGTCAATGATATTTCAGAAGTGACGGTAATTATGGATGATGCATGGAAGGTGGGGAATTTGGTTGATGGGTTGGATACTGGTTGCTACTGGTCCGGAAGAATAATAGAGTTATTAGATGATGGCAAGGCCAAGGTAATATTTTAAGTGGTTTTGTCTTCTGGATTGACTGTTGAATTGATAGCTTCAATCTCTCACAAGCAGCTAAAATTCAGTTTCAGCCGGAGTGTAAACTTGAAGAAAGACTAATCTTGGCATGAGAAAGCTTTTCTTGTCTCTTGAATTGGTTATTATAAATACCAAGTTGAAATTGTGAATTGTAGAGAATACTCTTTAATTCTCAAAGAATAATTACACCCTAATTACATCCTTATATAGTATACAAAATAGGTTAAATAAGGAAAAACAATATTCCTAAATCAATGCATCTTTCCTAATTACAAAAATTATAGTTTTCCTAAATTGACAGTGCTAATAGGAAAGATGGAATATTGCTACAAATCCGAGATTTTATCACCCCGTTGAAGTTGGATCATAGATATTGATCATGTACAACTTGTAAATGAAATCATCGAATTTTGATTGGGGTAGACCTTTGGAGAAGATGTCTGCAATTTGCTCCTGTGTGGGAACATATGTCATGCAAATAATCCATTCTTCCACCTTTTCTTTGATGAAATGTGTCCACCTCTACATGTTTAGTTCGATCATATTGGACTGGGTTGAGAGATGTTAATAGTAGCTTTATTATCACAATACAGTTTAATTGGAAACTTTATTGTAACATGTAGATCCTTCAGGAATTTCTTCAATCACAATCCTTCACATATTCCTTGTGCTACGGCACTGAAATCTGCTTCAACACTATTTCTGGCAACTACGTTTTGCTTCTTCTTTGTGTTACTAGATTTCCCCATACAAAAGTGTAGTATCCTGTAGTTGATCTTCTATCTTCTGTGGAGCTTGCCCAATCTACATCTGTATAGACTTCTACATTTTTCCTTTCATTCTTTTTGAAGAATAATCCTTTTCCTGATGAACATTTGAGATATTTAAGTATCTTATAGATAGCTTTTAGTTGAACTTCCTTTGGAGAGTGCATATGTTGGCTTATCATGCTAATTGCAAATGCAATGTCAAGTCTAGTGTGACAAGTATATTAATTTACCTATTTCGTTGATATCTGTCTGTGTCTATTGCACTACCAATATTCTCAGCAGTTGGTGTATCACTTGGTTTGCATCCAAGCATTCTTGTTTCAGTAAGGAGGTCAAGAACATACTTTCTCTATGAAACTCCTATGCCCCCTTTTGACATGGCTACTTCCATTCCAAAGAATCGCATTTGTCCCTGAACTTTTACTTCGAATTCATTGGCTAGATTATTCTTAAGCATATCCATTTCCACTATGTTATCTCATATCAAGATTATATCAACATATACAATTAAAATTGTCTTAGTCCTATCATCAAACTGTTGGATGAACCTTATGATCTGACTGCCCTTGTTGATATCCTATTCTCTTCACTACTTTTGCAAATTTGGTAAACCATGCTCTAGGTGATTGCTTCAGTCCATATAAGGACTTCTTGAACTTGCATACCCGATTTCTTTCATTTACCTTGCAAAAACTTGGTGGTATTGTTATGTAAACTTTTTCCAATTCTCCATTTAGAAATCCGTCCTTAATGTCCAGTTGTTGGAGATGCCAATCCAAGTTTGCTGCTAATGACGAGTACTCAGACAGCCATGTACAAATATTTTTGTGTAGTCAATGCCACAGGTCTAAGTATATCCCTTTACGACTAGCCGAGTTTTATACCGTTCTACTGTCCCATCCACTTTATATTTTAAGTTGACCCATTTGCATCCAATTGGTCTTTTTCCTCTTACCAAATCTATTACTTCCCAAGTTTCATTTTTTTCCAACGCTTGCATTTCTTTCCATTTTGGAATTTTTAAAACTTCCTGAATATCCCTTGGAATTTTGGTATTGTCGAGGTGAGAGGTGAAACTACAAAATCTTGTAGATAGAGCATTATATGACATGAACTTTGAGATACGGTGGAGAGTATATGACCGAGTTTGTTTTCTAGTGCGATTGGTGGGTTAATGTCTAATGATTCTTGTACATTTATGGTGTCATGAGACTCTGGAGCTATCATTAGTTTCGACTTTCTTGATGCTTTAAGTGTGAGGTTCTCCTTGTACCTTGGTTTTGGTTTCCTTGAGTAAACAAGTATATCTTGGCCTTTTTCTGCAACTCGCCCTAGATTCAAGTTTCCTCTACAAAATGGCATAGAGGGACTAGGTGGTATGATAGGCATAGATTCCAGAGGGAGAAGATCTAAGTTTAGCCACCGATCTTCACTTAAATTCTCTCCCCGAAAAGATGTTTTGTGGATGTATGGGTTATTTTTAAAAAATGTGACGTCAAGACTGACAATGATCCTTTTTTGTGGAAGGATCATAACATTTGTATCCGAGGACACATTTAATAGCTCGAGGCTCGAGTTTATTTTTGTAACTGCTGTTAACATGAATAAATGTGCTACACCCAACCACCTTGAGGAGTAAGTTCGAGTTGAGTCGAGAGGTCGGAAAGAACGTTTGGAATCTTTAGAGGGGTGATTCGAAGTTTAAGGTACGACTAGTCATTCGATTGATTAGATAAGTGGTTGTTAAGATAGCATTACCCCATAATTCTTTTTGCACATTTGTAGTAAACATTAAAGCTCTAGCAACTTCTAGAAGGTATCTATTTTTCTGTTTGACAATTTCATTTTATTGAGAGGTTTCAAAACGAGCTTTGGTGAAATTATCTCATCAGTTCAAAGGAAATCCCCCAAATCTGTGTTGAAGTATTCAATGTCATTGTATGTGCAGAGAATTTGAATGTGTTTGAAATTGAGTTTGTATCATGGAGTGGAAATTGATAAACGTGGATCGAACATCAGATTTTCCTTTTAAGAGATATACCTAACAAATTTGAGTGTGGTCGTCAATAAATGTAATGAACGTATGAGTTCGATTAGGAATGTTTGAGGGATCCCAAATGTCTCTGTGGATAATAGTGAATGGTTTCGAGGGTTTATATGTGGATTTTGGGAATTAGTTTAGTTTATGTTTAGCAAGTTTACAAAATTCACACTGAAAATTGATTAGCCTTTTATTCCGAAAAAATAGTAGGGAATACGTCTCAAATAATGAAAATTGGGATGCCCCATTCTAAAATGCCATAACAAGATTTTGCTATCACTAGGAACAATTACAGAATAACAAAAGGCAATTCGATGTTGCAAACTCATATCGACCTCGTCAAAGTAGTAGAGCCCCTTACACTCCTTAACACTGCCAATTGTCTTTTCCGATGATAGGTCTTGGAAAACACAATGTGAAGAAAGGAATTTAGCAGTACAATTCAAGTTTTTTGTCAGTTGGCTTATGTATAATAAATTACAGGATAATTAGGAACATGAAGAACATTTTAAAGTTATGGAGTCAGAGATTTGAATACTCCTTTTTCCCGCAACAAGTGAGAGACCCATCAGCAATCTTAACTTTGAGGTTACCCGCACAAGTTGTATATGAGAAAAATAGGTTGTAGGAGCCCGTCATGTGATCGACGCTTTTGAGTCAATTATCCAAGGGGTTTTAAGTTTGAAGGTAGCTTTTAAGGCTCGTAGAAAGTTACCTCTATGGCCAGCTAGCTTGAAGGACCAATCTGGGAAGATTGATCGAATGTTTGAAGGCTCGAGAAAATTTGTAGAGTTGCTCTATCTATTCAGGATTGAAAGTACCGCTTGAGGTAGAATTTATGGTTTGCTAGTCAATCGAAGCTTGGTAGCCTCGATTTCTATAATTTTGTGTCGGTTTCCAATCAGTCGATTTTCCATGCAAATCCCAAAAAGTATCTTCTTTGTGCACTGGTTTATGGCAATGGTCGCACAAAGATCGTCCTTTTAGTTGTTTTGTGCCCGCTCCGTTTGTCGCGCCTTTCGAATATGAACCCATAATACTAGTGTTAAAATTGCTAGGCCCACTATTGCAAATACTAGGCCCATTATTGAAAAAAGTTACCGGTCCAACCCCTAAATTGGACTCCAAATTACCCGGCCCATTTCCATACTCATCACTTGGTTTCGGCCCATCGATTTTTCCACAGTTCATCGTCACCTACCTTCAATTTTCCTCCCCGGTGGATCTCTAAAAAAATTTCCTCATCGACGGTAATGCTCGCCTCCTTAGGATCCTCCCTCTGACATCATCTAATTCACAATGGAGTCTGGCCAAAAAATCAAACACCAATTAACTACTTTCGTATGGTAGCGTGCAGAATCATCCGGACAATCCCACCCTTCCTCTATACTCAGGTCAAGCTCTTGCCGCAGTGCCACCATCTCCATGTAATATTCAGTTACATCCCTATAACCTTGTTTTGTTTCTCACAATTTTGCTTTGATTTCGAAGATATGGGAAGAGTTTTCTAAATCCGAATACGTCTCTCTAACTGCGTCCCATACATCCTTTGCGGTTGGTAGGAATAGATACGTCTTTTCAATGGAGGGGCTTCATGGAATTCACGAGCCACACGGTCACTAGAGAGTTTTCTAATTTCACTTTTCTACGGTGAGTTTAAAGGATGAATTGTCAATTTCCCCCAAACCCATTGTGGGAATGACTTCAGTTTCACCGTCGTGAGATTCAGAAGTCATTGACTCCTTACTGATGTCGACAGTGTTAGACATCAGGCTTTTACACGGCCTGCTCTGATACCAAGTGAATTGTAGATAATACTCTTTTATTTCTCAATGAATAATTACACGCTAATTACATCCTTTTATATAGTATACAAAAGAGGTTAAATAAGGAAAAAACAATATTCATAAATCAATGCACTAGTCTCCTAAAATCTTTCCTAATTACAAAAATTATAGTTTTCCTAAATTGACATTGCTAATTAGGGGAGATGGAATCATGGAATATTGCCACAAATCCTGGATTTCAACAGAAATATATATCATATTAGCACATACGATCCCATTATGAGTTCTTTTGGCACAATAACTACTTCCACAATCTTATCCAAAAGACCAGACATGAAACTCCAATATTTTCTTGTGCTTATCCATTTACTTTTTGGCCAATCTTTTGTTATCATTTTTGCATTTTCTTGGTTTTGGTTAACTAGAGTATCCTTGAGACACAACAGTTTATTTAATGAGAAAGCCATAGATGTGTTTCCATCTGCAAAGAAAATGATTTCATAATTTGACTCTTTCTCACCAAAAATTATTTGGGTCAATTCTTCTTCTATGGCAATTTCTTTTTCAGTTTGGAAGTACTTTCCTTTTCTTGTGCGAGATCATCATCCTCATGATGTTCTCAAAGTACACTTGGATATTCTTATACCAAATAGTATTATGATTGTTGAGAGATTTGATGATAGTATTTAGCTAGTAGGGGTGGACTCATTGGAAGATGACAAATATTAATTTTCCTGTCATGCATAGTATATGATTTAGCATAGTGCTAGATTTAATTGTTTGTTCAATTTCATTTTTGTATATAGAATTCATTACCTCTTTTATTGGTAGTTGTTGAACCACTTGATTTAGAAGCTTAAGTTGATAGAGAAGGTTACATGTATACCATCTAAATCTTGTCTTCAACATGCCCCTCATGTGTTGGCAAGGTTAAAGCTTGACACGTGCACAAAATAATTTAGTGGGTTAAAGGCCATGTGCTTATCATTTAAATACTGTCATTAGGTTTGAAAGGACACTGGTGCATCACATTTCACTTGGTACAAATCTTCAAATTGAAAACTTGTATTTACACTACTAATTCACTCAAAAGTTCCTCATAAATGTGTGCAGTGAATGACACTGTTCTGTGACCTACTATCTCAGGCCCTTGTAAACTAGTCCTTTCCCCCGTTTTGAAGCAACACTGATGATAACAGTTATTCTCATTTGTTGTTTTGTTTCTTCAGATTAAGTCGCCACCACCACCTATGGGTGAAGGCTTAACTTATGAGTTTTCTCTTGAGGATCTACGCCCTTCTTTGGACTGGTCTCCAGAATATGGTTGGACTGTGCTTACTCAGGTTGCTAACTTCACTCTTCTAAATGCATATTTGTGCATATTGTGTCTGATCTTTTTCGCATAATGAAAACTTGTTCAATCTCGATACTTCTATTCATAAATCTTGTATATAAATTTTTTTGTACGTCTGCTGAGGAAACTGCCACCACCAGAAAACCAATAATTTTAATTGAAGCAAATGATGCATAAGATACTCTGGGCCATCTATATCATGTAGTAGCTTCATATTGTATTCTTGCTTCTGAATCTCTCTTCTCAGTAAAAGAAAATAAATCAATTTAAGGTAATAAGATAGAAGTAGCTGTAATTTTGTGTTAAAATGGAAGCATGTTGGTTTCTTTTTATTTATTCTTTAATTTTTCAAACTCTAGGATATTAACAATTTCTTTTGGCTTATATATTTTGTGCGGCTGACCGTAGATATAAAAAATGTAGTTGTCAGAAAAGCTGGCGTTTCTTTAATTTAGATTGTTTGATATACCACCAATATTACCATGCTAAGGAATCATAATTTTAAGTCTTGCATTATCATATCTCATTCCATTTGACATCTAAATGACTACTGATGTATTTCTAGCCTTATCTTCGTTTCATTTGTTTCCTCTGCATTCTTCAGTTGAAATACAACCATCAAACAAAAATAGAAACTCTTTTTATTAAGCCCCTGTTTGACAACCTTTATTTGAAAACTCTTTTTTTTTACATGCTCATTTTCAATTACACATTCACACAATAAAATATTCTCCATGTAAACCAAAAACTTTAATCTACTTTTTAAACACACATTTTCCTAAAAATCACTATTCAAAACATTGTTTTTCCCAAATAATGGTTGTCAAACAGGGGCTAAGTGAAAATGGTGTTACAAGAAAACCTGTACTTATTTCATTCTGCATGCCATGTTCTGAAGTTTCTCTTTCCTTCCAGTTTCCTCTTGTGATGTGACAAGAAAATTTATTAGAAAACTCCTTGACATCTATTTGACTTTCTCTTATATGAAGTTTTGGCTTAAAACTTATTTTCACCCGTAAACTTACTGGAGAACGTTAAATTGGTGCTTGAAGGTCTGAAAACAAACAGGAGAACTTGAAATGCCATTTGAAGTAACAACTAAGAATAGCAAGAATAAAAGTCATGATCCTGTTAATTTAGTTCTGGCAATGTACACGAACTGATGACCTCTGACTTAGTTGATTTTTTTTTTTTTTTTTAAATCCACGAGTTCTGCATGCTTTCGTTCTTCCAAATTTCTTTAGACAAATTCGTTATTGGTTTTTCCTGAACAAACTTCATATTTCTTTTGTGTCAATGCAATATATGCTCCCTTGCAGATTAAAGTGCTATATTTTTCCATGTTATGCTCCATTTCAGGGTGGTGAAACTGATCGGCCTTGTGCTCGGCTTATTAAACCTGGAGATCAGGGTAAGATCAATGTCAAATTTATCTAGAGCCAGTTATTCAAGGGAAAAAAAAAGGTTATTTGAGGAAAATAAGCAGCCAGTCCACAATGTGCCAAGTGAAGGCTTACAAGTTGTATACCTAGATTTTGTCAGACGTTAGGTTTGCCACCTTCCCGTGGGTGTACAATTAACGTGCTGTAGCTTTAGGTGGCAAAACATTTTGGTTGAATCTTTGCCTAAAATATTACTATAGAATAGGAAAGCCATTCTGTAAAATACTGCCCGGTGTAATGATGACTCTTTTTTACTTGAAAGCAAGAATAAAGTAAGTAATCACTCATTGGGATTGGGAGTTAAAAATTTACTTAGCCTCTACTTTTTTTAAGCTTAGCCTAACGTGTTGCTTGGGCTTGGAAGGCTTAGAGACTCAGCTAATAGGAAATATACTTTTAAGACGCCTGTTGGACATTTGAAATTCTCTATTAGCAGTATATCCCAGAAGGAAAATTTGACCACTATCCTGGCACATGGAAAGATATCACATAATAGTTATACCACTGATCAATGTTATGGCCACCCCATTGCTTGTTGAGCACTTTGCTAGATATATACAACTTCTTGGTGTCAAACTTATCATTTATTTGTCATTAAGATGGAAAATTTTTGCTGTTCTTTCAGTATTCCTTTTTTTTTTTTTTTTGGGGTAACATTTTTTTAATTATTTTTTTTTAAAATGTATTTTCTTGGTGTGGTCATCATCTTGTTTTTTTTTTAAATTTTTTTTTTTTTTTTGGTAAATGGAAATTCTCTCTTTTCAGTTATTCCAATGTCTTGGTTTCCTTTCAGATATGAATTTGATTTGCTTGACATTCAAATTTTGGGTAACCGATAAAACAGGTCAAGAAACAGAGGCTGGTAAGGTGAAAGCTGCATCATCACCCAGGATAACCCTCTCTTCTCGTAGTTCAGTCAAATCTTTAGCAGACTTGGAAGATTTGAAGGGCAACGAAGCAAGGGAGTTACATGAACTATCTTTGAGAAACACTGTTCCGAAGGAAGTGAAGGACACTCGAGAAACAAATTTCATCTTAGCTGGTGGGGGCAGTAGTACAAGGAAAACACATTCATCAGATACTAATTCTACTTCACATATTAGAGTGACTCTAGCTGAACCTACAACTGAGGTTGCCGAGGGGCACCCGCATCCACTGAAGAAGTACCGAGCTAGCGGAGGGATGACCTTAAATTCCATGCGCTCCCACAAATTGGAGGCAGCAGTATTAGATTTGGAGGAACTTGTTAACAAAGTCAAATGGCTCAAGTCAATTTTAGAATATGGGATTCCTTTGTCCAATGCTGCAAGGCCTCAATGGAAAGTTATGGAACACATTGCTTCCTCATCAATGCCAAAATAAGTGCACTAGAAATGTAAGATTTCACGCCTCCGGTTTTAAAGATAAGGTAACTGTAGAAAATTTTTGGGTCGTGCCAGTGGAAACTATGACTTGTGTTGCACATACACTTTAACCAGTGTAGCGTGTCACAGTCGGACTCTTGTCGGATACAGACACTCCTCCAACGTTCTACCGTGATCATTTTTCTTTCTTTATCAAAAATATTATATATTTTTAAATCAAAATTATTATTAAATAACAAATAAGTACTCATATTTAAAAGGTTTCAACAAGAAAAATTAATAACAAATATAAAAATAAATGTGTACTATATAAATGAAGAATCTTAAGGATTTTAATTAACGTATCGGCAATGTGTCATATCAATACTCTTTGAAAAATCGTGTGTTGGCTATCCGACAGGTGTCGTATTGGACGCGTGTTCGTGTCAATGCATCATAGACCATGACAATCCAATTGAGTTGGCAATAGTTTTAATTTAATAGTTGAGTAACTATTAACGAATCATAGCTCTCTCTCTATGTATCTAGTTGTGATCTAAGTAGAATCGTTAATATTTCTCTTGATGCTTGGCGACTTTCTTGTTCGGAATGTAAGTCATGGGAAAAGAGGGTTTAAATAGAGTTTTATTTTTACTAGGTTCGATTGTTTATGATTAACTAGGAGATTTTGATAGTCGATAAGCTTGTGATTTATTAGAAGTTTCCTATTAAGTTCCTGCCTCGGAGCAATTCTTTGAAGATTTTAAGAGTTTTATTGACCGTTGGTGTCTGACAAATGGGTCACATTTTGCCGCAACTTTTGACTTCATTATTTTATGAAAAAGACTAGAACTAATGAAATAGTCTATTACACATTTTAAATGTTAGAATTACTTGTACATTTTTCCCCAGCCATCATATTTGACTATTCTTGGAGAGCAAACTTGGCAATGCACAATAAATACAATTATGGGTATAGTATTGTGTATGAGAGTTGTCAGATGTCAACGGTAAAAAAAATATGTTTAAAATTGCTTAAGAATTGCTCCCAGACAGGGCTAATTAAACTCTATGCTCTAAAAAGGGAACCTAGAATTTGAATTTATTTGTTCTATTATTCATATTGAATCTGATGTAGAATTTTTCTTTCTCCTGAATTCTTCTCCTCTTTAGAGCCTGTTTGGTAGAGATTAAAATTGAAAAACTAATCGTTATGTTGACTTTTATTAAACTGGTGGGACCTAATAACGGTCATATTTCAATTTTAATTGGATTTTAATTGTTACCAAACAGGCTCTTAGTTGTGTATCAGCAAGCTATTTGTGTTGGTGCCATGAAATTTAGTCATCAAGTCCAATCAATTTCATCTGTGCCTGTACGAGTGCATTTGTACTTGAATGATCCTGAACTTGTCAACGTTATTAATGCCGCTCCTCTTTTCAGTTTGCCAGAAAGTTTTGGATATGCATGTTTAGAAGCTGTTTTGGTGAGATGTCTCGAAAATCACGGCAACATGGAGTACTGATATGATTAGTAAGTATGATTTATAGCCTGTTCTCTTTAGTATTTTCAAAATTTTGTACTTCCATCTTGAGAAACACGTCTCTCTAACATGAAGTGTTTGATGAATATCGACAGTTTCAACATGGTGTGTTGGAATTGTTGATTGAGAGATGCTTTCGATCTGCTGCAGTGACTAATGGCTTATTTGCCTTGTTTAGTCCTACGTCAAATTCTTTCCCCACAGCTTATCACAGTTTTTGCTGCCTGAGACGTATGTACTAAACTGTAGTTACTCTATTTTACCTGTTCCACAAAGTTGTTGTACAGTCTTGTTGAATTTTTAAGAGGATATTCATACTGTAGCTTTTTGTTTCTGTTAAGCTAATCTCCCTGGAGATTTTGATGAAAAGTAGCTGGAAGACTGCAAAATCATGAAATAGAATATATCATACTAGTCACTAAGCTTGCTCATTTTATTTTTTTATTTTTTTTAAGTTTGCCGCTGAACATAAATATCGTTTTATGTTCACTCTTACGTAAATATCTGTTATGGTTTCATCATTCTTTTCATGTCCTTTAATATTCTGAAATGGCAACATATGGCGCTTAAATGGTGGCACGTTGGATTTTTTTTTTTTCTTCCACATGAGCAATTCTGTCAAAGAAATCAGACAGAATCTGTCGTAGTGATGGAGACTAACTTGCTTGAATGTTCAATTACCAATGAGGTTTTTTAGTCCATGTTTGATGTCCATTAAAAAGAAAAATGGTGGGAAATGATGTTTTGAATAGTTATTTTTTGGAGAGAGTAGTTAAAAGGAGGTAAAAATTTTGGGTTTACGTGTAAAATATTTTATTATGTGAATATGTGGTTGAAAATGAGTATGAGAAATAAAGATTTTTGAAATAAAGAGGGTCAAGTAGGGGGCTTATTAAGTAGTGGCTCAAACGAGTTTCGTGATAAATGAAATGATTAATCCTATAAATATCTAGTTTAGCTACCAATTTGAAAGAAAATGAAGTTTGGTGATTGACATGCAGTTTTGTTGAATGCCCATTGAGTACACAACTGTATTAAAGAATTGATATTTGTCTTTTGCTAAAAACTTGGGAATTTTTCTCTTTTTTCTTTTTTTGGATTTATGTTGATTTATGTCATTTTTGCATAAACATATTTATTTTTTAATACATGTGTAATTTCTTGCTAATATTATTATTTAGCCATGGGGATGTGGTGGTTTCAATTTTCCTTTTATTCTTATTATTTTAAATCCGAGTTGGAGATGATGGGACTTTTCTCCTGATTAATGCAATATATATAATAAATCTTCAATTAAAATAACTATTTAGCGAATTTTTATCCAAATATCTAGAACAAATAGTGGAATGGAAGGCATTTGCCCCGCGAAGACAAAGCTCTTGAAATATATAACATTCTTGATACACGCGAATTAGCTTTTGAGGTTAAGCAGTTTCAATTTCACTACAGGATTTGCTAATGAATGATGGGCTGCTTTCAAAGGCTGAGTAAGGGATGGGAGAGAGGGGTATCAATAATAGAAAAAAATTAGAATTATTCTAATGGTACATCACCACTTATACAAGGGTGTCCATAATGGACACCCGGCGCCCTTCTATTGGTGAGGTGTTAGTGGGGCCCTGGCACCCCCACCAATAGGAGGGTGTCAAGTGTCCATTATGGACACCCTTGTGTAAGTGGTGATGTACCACTAGCACCACCCAAAAAATTAAGAAGGAAAATATGTATCATGAAAAAGGTAGTTATATTTGGAAGTTATATTTTACATCCTCATTTCTTTTGAAATTTCGAACTTACTTTCAATATTATTCATTCACTAAATACGGCTTTTTACTCTCCACGCAATACGCATGAATCAGATTCTTCCCCCTCTTAGGCTATACGACATCGCAAGCATGCGTATGCTATCTTTTCTTTTGCTTTGACATTATGATGTAGGTGAAAAAGGGACATAACCATAGGTGGATATAAATTTGTTTACATTCTCCACTAAGATTTATTATCTTATCTTCCTCAACATTTTATTTCCTGGATTATTCGACTTCCGTGGTCAGTCCTATTAAGCTCGGAAGTTCCTGAAGATAGAGGTCTATCTATGCGGAAATGACCTCTTTCGAATTTATATCTTTGGCTAAGGAAGTTTCAGCTTGGCAGCCAGTTTAGACACCAACTTCGGATCGTTGCATCTTCAATTATCAAGCCTTTCCTTTAATGGTTGGGGAAAGCATTCCCTTATCTAAACTTGGCAGGCATTCTTTTGAGCAGAGGGTGGTTTTGGTTTTTTTGAACATAGGCTCAAACATGATTTGAGGGACCATTCTTGTTCCAATCTGAGCTAGCGAGTGAGTGATCCTAGTTCGCGATAGAAATGTCAATGGTCTAAACTCTTACACAACACAAGGAATAGGAAGAGAATGCAAACTTAAGGGGAAAAGACATAAGTAATTGAATATAATAAGATGGCATCGAATTAGACGAAATTAGTGCCACTTTCTCCAACAATAGCAGTAGCAATGGGGTAATGTAAGCCACTGGGATGTGGGCTCTCTTTCTTTGGTGGCACCGATGAGGTTGAATTAGAAGTGGTTGTGGCCTCGTCAAACACCTTATGTACAACCGAAGAGAGTGAGGGGTGGTCTCCCTACTTCCTACTAGGTGTGAAAATTCTTGCTTTCATTCTTGCCCAACAGCTTGTGGGCAAAGGTGAATTAAGTCCATTCTCTATGTTCTGATTATCGCGCGAGTTGAGGGGGAGAACTCGGCAGAAGATCAATCTGCAAGAAAAGCCTACAAATCCATGAGTTCATTTGCTTAAGACGGCTGTGCAAGGCAATTGAGTATGCTATTTAGTTTTTGAAGAGGGCGATCGTGTGTTTAGTAGGTGAAATGAAGATTTTAACTTGGAAGGGTTCTTCGGCCGAGGGAGGTCACAATATGATAATGGATAAGAAGATAATAGGTTTTGTAGGTGAAATGGAGAACACCGCTATTCCGTTTATGAAGAAGACGATCGTGGATTTCTCGGATGAAATGGAGGTTTAACGTGGAAGGATTCTACTCATTTGCATTGGGAGTTTATTATGTATATGATATTCTCTCTCATGTTTGATATATATCACTATTTTGGTTTCCAAGATACACGGAACTCAAATTTGGTAAATATATACATATTTTATATTTATTTACTATTTCTGAAAATATCTGATATTTGAAATAAAAAATATAATATCTGAGATTTGAAATATAATTTTCAAAATTCTGGATCAATGTAATTTCCACTTTAAACTATCATTTAATAATTTTATCACTTCGAAATAAACGGTACAAAGTCCGACATATTTGCTAATGGTACCAAAAGCTTACCTTATCTATGAGAAAATCTTAGATACTCAGCAAAATCATAGGTACTCTTTAGTTTATTAATTTCATTTCTCTAATTTTTTTAAATGTTTATATTATATAAATGGGAATTATTTTTATGTAGAATCCAAGTTATTATATCTACAGAGAAACGATTAATGACTACGTAGTGTTATTACTATTTTGTTATTTGTTTAGAACCCTTGCCATATATGTGCTAATTTGGCTTAAAATTATATTCAAGACAACTTTTTTTGCTTCTTCACTTTAGAAAGGGGTTTCTAGCCCCTTTTCAAAAAATAAAATAAAAAAAGGAAAAATCTTTAAAAAAAAAGGAAAAAAATAAAACAAACTAATAAATTGTCAAAGGTAAGAGAGAGAAAAAAAACGAGTAATGCTAGACGTACAGAAGAATCTTGCCAGAAAGTCACCAGAAGGATTTAAAATGTCTATTTTGCCCTTAATAAAATAATTTGCAAGATATGTCCTATATCTTTTAGTTATTAGATCTTTCAGTACTATTTCTTTCTATTCTTCTATTTGGGTTGTATGTTCTTAGAACTAGACCTGGAAATCTTAATTTAGTATTTTCTTGTAACCAAATTAAATATTGTTGTTGCTCGAATTGGTGATATCTTATAGTTGTTCTTATTTTGTCCC
>CAIGRF010349848.1:36263-71579 GCA_903798235.1 Fraxinus ornus | reverse complement strand
ATGGCTGCAGGGGACGGGGAGAATGTTAAGATTTTTTTTTAAATATTTAATTTTTTTGTTGCTTTAAAGATTTGCAGTTCAAAATCTTTAGTCCAACAAGACGAATTTTCTCTAGTTGGATGGTAAAAACTTCACTAGCGAAATTTTAGTCCACGGCAAATTTCTCATGAGCAATGTGAGCAATCCAGTTAATATATGACTTGCCTAAATTGAGACAAGAAATAAAAGTTCTGTAACTAGTTTGAAACAAAAAAGTTTGATGTCAAAGTGAAAAAAAGGCTACAATTTTGGTGACTACCGATGTGTTTAATCCTTTGTGTATTGTGTATTCATAGAAAAAAAAATAGTATGAGTATTTGACTAAATAAAGTACGTGGAAATTAGTTATTATATATCTCTTTTCTTTTGGATAGGTAAAATATGACCATTCAAAATCGAAAAGTTTAACCATAGTTTTGAGTGTTAAACACTGTTTATATTTGTATTTTGGTAATTTCAGATTATATTGAAAATTAATCTTTGTGTTTTCTTCTTGTTTTGTTTTGCAGGAGCAAAACACTGTCCCATCATTGAGAAAAGCTCTCAGGGATATTGCGATGGAAAAAGATGCTGCAGTTGTTGCACGGGTACGTGCAACCCTAAAATTTGTTGTTGTTGCTTATGGTAGAATTGCCTATTTATCCTCCTCTTCACCCATAAACTCATATTTTAGTACAGGAGGATCTGTCAGCACAGCTTCGCACATTTAAGAAACGAATGAAGGAAGCAGAAGAAGAACAGTACCGAGTAAGCCTGTGGTTCCCATGATTACCAGCATTGGCATATTTCTTTTTTTTTTTCTTTTTTTTTTTCCCCTCCTTTCTTATGGTGCTTATTATGCCTCTTCCAATAGGCTGAGGAGGATGCGGCTGCATTGAGAGCAGAACTAAATTCGTTACAGCAGCAATCAATGAGTGGTCCTTTAGGCGGTGTTACCACTATAGGACATTCACCCGATCGCATTCAAGCCTTGGAAAATGAACTGGCTAGTTTGAAGTCTCAATTTGAGGTCATATTATCTGAAAACATTTTGAGTGTGTTCGCGTACTTATTTATTTAGATTTATAAGTCACGTGGTTGTTGAAATAACAGCAAGAGTCGGCAATGAGGCAGCAAGAACAGCAACAGTTAGCAGAGGAGCAACTGCGGGCATCTGCTCTTATTATTCAAAATCTGGAGTTGGAAGAAAAACTTGCAGCGATGTCCAAAACTAGCTCAGGTATTACAAATTGGCTTAGGGAATTCTAAAATGAAGTTCTTTAAGTTATCTCTCAGACATATAGTAGCCATGGTGAACTACGTAGTGATGATTCAAATTTCGTTTTTAGACTTTTAGATCTAATTTTTGAGATTTAGGGTGGAGTTTGATGCAGAATGGGAGAGAGACAGGAGATAAGAACAGGGAGAGAAAGAGAAGAATAGAGAAGGAAGAGAAGAAGAATTAACAGTTTGGACGAGAAAATTTTAGAATCACTTGATACACTATTAATTATCTTAATTATTCATAAATACAAGTCCTATTTATACTTCAAAAGTTCCTAACAAAAAATGGAATGTTTCCGAAATAGCAAAATGGAAAATTGCCTGAATTAAAATAATAGTTATGGACACGTCACTCGGAGCAGTGTACGTGGAGCGTTTGGTGTCATCGAGTAGAATTCTATTTTTTTGTACTGTTTTGGCTATTAAACATATCAAGTTTAGACTTTGATTTGAATACTTGCCGGTATTCTAATATTCAGATGATACTAAACATTTTTGTGAAGTTGGGTATTGAAGTAACAGTGTATTGTAGATATATAATTTATTTTTTGAAACGGCTATCCAATGTTTTTCTCTACTACTTGAAAATTATTTTGTTCACGTCTAATTGTGTCGTGTCAGTTTTCCTGTTTCTGTGCTTCCTAGATGGTATATAGCACTCAAAATTGGGCTTAAATACATCATTTAATTGCATGTAGCTGAGTAGAAGATTGTTAAGATGGATTTGCAATAAAATAAGAAGAGACGTGATGAGAAATGAGGACTTAAATGAGTTGGCTTAAGGAGTTCCCATGAAGATAAAATGCAAGTGAACCATTTGAAATGTTTTGGGCATATTCAACGAAGGTTGCTCGATTAATAGTTAGTAAAATTGATGGAGCTTTTAATGACGTTAAGCATAGAAAAAGAGGTCAACTTAAAACACACAAATAAAATCAACAAGTGGAATTTGAGCCTTTGTGGTTTGACTTGGAAATGACTTTAATTTAGTATAGTGATGAAAATGATCCATGTAATGTATGGAATAAGGCTTCACTGAGTTGAACATTGATTAATGTTATGCTAACATTTTGAAAACCTTCCTTTTTAAAAAAAATAAAATCGCATGTGTTTCCTTTAGTAAATTTTCTCTATATTATGCATAATTTCATTTCTTATGCAATGCAGAGGAAGTCACTGAAAAAGCGAAAGCGTTCTCATTGGTAAGAATTGTCTTTTTGATGGATCATGTTTTTCTTCTAGCACCCATTAGAAATTATTTTGCATGTTGAAAAGGGTTTTTTCAATAATCACACTTTGTTCCAACTTCTAATTGTTCACCTGAACTGAGTGCTTGTTTGGTAGGAATTAAAATCCAGCTTTTAATCTAAATCAAATTCAACAATTAATTCTAACCACATATTTCATGGAACCCACAACTTTTCAACCACACATTTCATCAAGTTTTATCAAAATCTACTAAAAATCGATTTTAATCCCCAGGGGCTGAATTTTACTTTTGCCCCTTCTGAAGATGTTATTCGCCATATTCCTCTCTACCAATTCTTTATCTTAGTGATAATTCTCCTACGGTTTCCCTTCTGCCATATAAATTTGTGTGGTCGCAGGAAGACAAGGAGAAACTCGAGAAGCAATTGCATGATATGGCAGTAGCTATTGAGAGATTAGAAAGTAGCAGGCAAAAACTTTTGATAGAGGTACCTTTTTCTACTTTATCCTCGTGCAGCATCAATATCCAGAATTCATTCTTTTCTATTGTCATTTACAGATTGATTCTCAGTCTTCAGAAATAGAGAGACTTTTTGAGGAGAATTCTAGTCTCTCAACTGCTTATCGGGACTCAATAGGATTAGTGGCTCACTGGGAGAATCAGGTACTTGGTTACAACTCACAAATGCTTCTAGATGAAGAGATGTTTTATTATATTGGTTTATTACTCTCTATGAGAACCCTTTAAAACTGTATCCTTTGTGTTAATTTTTGGTACCTTTTGTCTTAAACTGATTTTTCTTCTGTCTTGAAAGGGCAGTCTCTGCCTTTAGATTTTATACTTTCGGAGTAGCGTATCATTTTTTCTGTTTTTGCACCTTGTTGCAATAAGCATTTTGCTTATCATGTGTTTCCTTAGACACCAATTTATTGCTCTTTGTTTCTTAGCTGAATTTGGTGGAGTTACTTCAAAGCTATATGATTAACCTCCAGTTGAGATTGTACTACCAATCTTGATTTGTCCTGTAAAATTTCTAAAGGCCTGTTTTTCAAATTACCATCCTTATCTTCTTTATAGTTTGCATAATATTTGTTTTGTGCAGGTAAAAGATTGTCTGAAGCAGAATGAGGAACTCCGTAGCATTTTGGATAAGTTGCGTGTGGAACAAACCAGTATACCAACTTTGAATGATAGAATCCAGAAGGGACTCCAGGAACCCAGGGAGGAAGGTGATGGCTCCCAGTATGCGGCTGATTTTTTCGCCCTCAAGGTTTGTTAATTGAAACTTTTATCTCTTAATTGCTTTTCTTGTGTTTGAATTGGAGTGTGTCCTGTTTTAATTAATAATTAATTGCATTGTATTATTTTTGCTTCATTTTGAACAATGTTGTCTGTGTTTTTAATTGGAGGAGCGTTGATTTGAGTTGTAGAGTCAATTAATGAATTGTCTGTGGTGCTATGCCAGTGGATTTAGATTATCTGTTCAATACTGTACACCTCATGAAGTTTGCTTTATCCTACCTTCTTTGATAGGTAGATAACATATAGGCTTTGCAAGTGAAGAGACAGCATCATTTCTTTTGTTCGACATTGCAATCATCCTGTAACTTATTTTCTGCCATTTCGATTTGTAACTCGTGCAGGGCCAACTTGCTATAGAACAAAGCAGAGCCGAGGCTCTGTCTGCTGAGGTCTTGCAGCTCTCAGCACGACTCCAACAAGCTACACAAGCATATAATGGTCTTGCGCGCATGTATGCCTTCTTCTCTAGCCCTTCCACATTTTCTGTTTCGGCAGTTTTTCATTTTGCTGATGTTCAACAATTTTGCAGCTACAAGCCTGTGCTGCGGAACATAGAGAACAGTCTTATAAAGATGAAGCAAGACGGTTTGGTGCCTGTGCAATAAAATGGAAAATATTTATATATTTACATGGTTAGTAATTCATTTTTGGCGAACTATATTATTTGAATTTCGAGCTATTGATTTGTACCGATTATTAATTTGTCAGTCTCTCATGAACTATATATTAATAAAATCTTTCAAATGTAGCGTAAATGGTCCCAAAACCTTTTCAATTTTGGTTCAAATAGTCCTTGGTGTACATAATTGCCCAGCCGCCAATGATGAAATGTCACTTGGGTATTATGTACACCAGAGCGCTAACACTAATGTACATGTAGAATAATTTATCATATTGTATACTTTAACTGCAAATTTTCTAAACAAAAGTGAATTTTAGTAAATGTAACATATAAACTATACATTTTAAATATTTTGGATGAAGTGATTCAAAATACATTTTAAATAGGATATATTGCGAATCATTTTTATAAATTACATCTGTTTAAACTTACAATACGACTCCGAATATAAACACATCTTTTTTAATATAATCCATGTGAAATAATAAAATTGTAACACTACATTGAGCTCTTGTTTGGTTTAGATTAAAATTCAGCCCTTGTTTGAGCCACATTATTTTTTCATTCTCATTATTCTATTAATTTTCAACCACACATTCTTCAATAAAATAATATTTTTCATCACATCAATTACTTTTCTTTTTATTTTTACCACATATTCCTCATCACATAAAAAAAAACATGCTTGAAGAAAAAATGTGCACCAAACAGGGGCTCAATTAAAATCTTAAATCAGAATCAACATTAAGCCCCTGTTTGGGTTACATTTTTTTTTTCATTCTCATTATTCTACTCATTTTCAATCACACATTCTTCAATAAAATAATATTTTATATTACATCAATAACTTTTCCTTCTTTTTCAATCACATCAACCAAAAAAATGCATTATTTTGAAAATAATGTGCACCAAACGGGGGCTAAATTTTAATCACACATTTTATGAGACTTCGAAGTTTTCAATATTACATTTTATCAACTTTTTATTAAAATTTACTAAAAATGTCCCATGTTTGACATTCATTTTACTTCTCATTTTTTCTCTTTTCCTTCATTTTTACCACACATTTTATCAATAAAATAATATTACACATTAATCTAAATTCCCAAAACCTTTTCAATTTTGGTGCAAATAGTCCTTGGTGTACATAATTGCCCAGTCGCCAATGATGAAATGTCACTTGGATATGCAAACACTAATGTACATGTAGAATAATTCATCATATTGCAATACTTTAACTGCAAATTTTGTAAACAAAAGTGGACTTTAGTAAATGTAACATATAAACTATACATTTTAAATATTTTGGATGAAGTGATTCAAAATACATTTTAAAGAGGATATATTGCGAATCATTTTTATAAATTACATCTGTTTAAGCTTACAATAAGACTCCGAATATAAACACATCTTTTTAATATTAATATAATCCATGTGAAATAATAAAATTGTAACACTACATTGAGCTCTTGTTTGGTTTAGATTAAAATTCAGCCCCTGTTTGAGCCACATTATTTTTTCATTTTCATCATTCTATTAGTTTTCAACCACACATTCTTTAATAAAATAATATTTTCCATCACATCAATTACTTTTCTTTTTATTTTAACCACATATTACTCATCACATAAAAAAAAAAACATTCTTGAAGAAAAAATGTGCACCAAATAGGGGCTCAATTAAAATCTTAAATCAGAATCAACATTAAATTTTAATCACACATTTTATGAGATTTCTAAGTTTTCAGTATTACATTTTATCAACTTTTTATTAAAATTTACTAAAAATGTCCCGTGTTTGACATCCATTTTACTTCTCGTTTTTTCGCTCTTCATTCATTTTTACCACACATTTTATCAATAATAAAATAATATTACACATAAATCAAAAAATCCTCCTTACTTTTTAATCACATATTCTCCCATCAATCATTATTTTAGAATTTCTCGTCCTAACAACTTCATGCTTAAATTAAAATGCAACTTCTTTAAATTATATTTTGGTCCCTAAACTTTTAAAGTATTGCAATTAAGTCGCGTATTGCCTCTCAACTTAATTACACTTTTGTCCATCAATAATTGAAAAGTTTCATTTAGGTCCTTATGCTCTAAAACTTTGCGTTTAAGTCACGTGGAGAAGTATAAAATAAGGCCGATAATTCCTTTTCTTTTCATTGAAATTTGCATCCAAACCCTAGCCACTCCCAAATCTAAATCCAAAGCAGTGATGGCGGTGGAGGCAGCTATGCAACCGAGCAAGGTGCGGTGGGGTGAGCTGGAGGAAGACGACGGGGAAGATCTGGACTTCTTGCTGCCGCCGAAACAGGTTATTGGTCCTGACGAGAACGGGATAAAGAAAGTGGTGGAGTACAAGTTCAACGATGAGGGAAACAAGGTGAAGATTACCACCACAACCCGCATCCGCAAGCTCGCCAACGCCCGCCTCAGCAAGCGTGCCGTGGAACGTCGCTCCTGGCCTAAGTTTGGCGACGCTGTCCATGAGGATGTCGGCAGCCGCCTTACCATGGTTTCCACTGAAGAGATTCTCCTTGAGCGTCCCCGTGCTCCAGGTAGATTTTATATTCGCTTATATATATTTTTTGTATGCGTCGCTCTTGCTTTTAAGGATTAGATGTGAATATTGGTGTTTGTATGTTATGATGGAAAACGGGTTTCTGGAATTTAGATCTTTATTCATCTAGGTGTGATTGGATGTATGATTTGGTTTCTCCTTTAGAAATGAATTATGGGAATTTTAGAGGTGAATCTGAGGTGCTTTTGAAAGGGTTCCTGAAATTTAGAGCTTTATTCATATAAGGCATGATCGAATTTGTATGATTTGGTGTCTCGTTTTGAATTGAGTTATTGGATTTTGGAGGTGAATCTGAGATGCTTGTGATTTTTAATGGGAATCAAACAGGGCCAGGGCCTTATTCATATAAGGCATGATCGAATTTGTATGATTTGGTGTCTCGTTTTGAATTGAGTTATTGGATTTTGGAGGTGAATCTGAGATGCTTTTGAAATAGGTTTATAAAATTTGGACCTTTATTCGTCTTAGACGTGAGTGAATTTGTATAATTTGGTTTCTCGTTTTTGAAATGAGTTATGGGAATTTTAGAGGTGAATCTGAGGTGCTTTTGAATGGGTTCCTGAAATTTAGAGCTTTATTCATATAAGGCATGATCGAATTTGTATGATTTGGTGTCTCGTTTTGAATTGAGTTATTGGATTTTGGAGGTGAATCTGAGATGCCTTTGAAATAGGTTTATGAAATTTGGACCTTTATTCGTCTTAGACGTGAGTGAATTTGTATCATTTTTTCTCGTTTTTGAAATGAGTTATGTTAGAGGTGAGTTTGAGTTGCTTTTGTGGCAGCCTGATAAGTGTATGGTTTTATTATTTTCGTTTGAAAGTAGAGATAAAGATATGGAACGCATGGGATTTATTCGAAGTTTATCATATAATAGAAGTTGTGTAAAGGTACAAATTTATTTGTAAAGGATTATTCTTCACGTATACTGTAATACAATGTTTTTGATAAATTAATTGATGTTTTAATCTCAACCCCTAGGTAGACTGTAGACATGCTTAGAGATTGCTTACCATTAGCTTTAGTTGTCAAAAATGCATTTTAAAATAGTGATTTGATGAAGAAAGCGCGGTTAAAAAAATAAGGAAAAGCTTTGGGTCAACCGTAATATTATTTTATTTAAGACTCTGTGGTTGAAAATAAGAGAGAATTGTATATTGAAAATAATATGGACCAAACAGGAGCTAAATATTATTGTTTCACATTAAAACATGGTAAATTGCACTAAGGAATCCCAAACCTTTCAAAAAAAGTGATGTGGGTCCAAACCTTTCATTTTTTGCATCTGAAGTCCCAAACGTATAAATTAATATGCGTAGTTGACCCAAAAATAGTGAAGAACCTTTATTCAAATAGGTCTTTTCATATTATATCATATTTAAAATAATTAAAAAAGAGAAATAGAAAACAAAAAGTAGGAAGAAAATTAACAACAAAAAAAATTAAAAAGAAAATGCTTCCTTCATCCTAACCCAACACTTACCCTATCTCCTGCCCCCACTTGCCACCTGCTACCATCACCTCCACCCTACTCATCCCCGTTGCAGCACCACCCACTATTCTCCTTACTCTGCCACCATTGAATTAGATCTAAACTCTGGTTTTGCTACTAAACCAGAGTTTGGATATTTGATTTTGCATTGATTATTGCATATTTCTATTGGAATTGTGCTAGAAAGACTTTTACGACTCAAGTCCAAATAAATCAGAAGAACACAATTTTCAATTTCAAGTGGGATTTTGCACGTTAAATATTTCTACCAAGGTCGAGCTTTAGAGCTTGATGAAGTTCACCCGTAGAAGTTGGGGTTGGACCAGAGAAATTGTTTCTACCAAGCAGAAGGATTTGGAGGGAAGACAAATTTTAAAGAGAGAATGAAAAAAAGAGAGGAAAGTTGATTGTTGGACAGATTCATTTGACCTAATTTAGTCCCAACAAACGAAGAATCACCACGTTAAAACTAGGTCCTAGACAACATATTGTTTTACAATTCAATTTGACTCAGTCAGGTAAATGAACTCATTTGGAATGCTACCATTGTTTTGCTCGAGCCTCGGACTTACTTGTGCCCTAGTCATTTGGTATTGACCTAAAAAGAATTTTTTTTATACAGAATTGGTACTCCACACTTTTTTGAGGCAGAACCCCCATTAGGAATAATGCCGGCAAGCTACTTTGAAGACATATCCAAATTTAGGCCATGATTTGCTTGGATAGTTCCCGTGAAATTGTGCTTCTAAGATTTGGTACGGTGTTGGCAAGCTGGGGGAGTAGGTGGTGCAGCAGTGGGGGTGGGGATGATAGGTGGGGGATGGGGATGGGGAAGAAGGAAGCATTAAATTAATTTTTATTGTTTTTCTATTGTCAATTCTTTTGTTACTTTTTTTTTATTAATAATTTTCAATTTCTCATCTTTAATTATTTTAAATAAGATAATGTGGAAATACCCCTTTGCATTCTTTAAATTGGTCAAACGAAGGTCCATCATTAATTTTTTGGCGAACTAACTGATTTTTGGGCGAAAATTGTTCGACGGAAGCTACCGCTTCTAGAATGGAAGCTTATCCTTGACCTTTTTTTTTTTTTTTTTAATTTCGTATCTATTTCGTATCGCTATTTTGAAATAATAAAAAAGGAAAGGTTTGAACCCCACGACACTTTTTTGAACGTTTGGAACCCCTTGTGCGATTTGCCCTCAAAATATTAATCGGTTCTTGTCAAAGGATTCCTATCTTTGTTGACTGGTTTTCTCATGATTTTAATTTTACTTCCACTTTAATTTAATAACTTGTGAGATATATGCTGAAGCTGATAATAATTCCTAATAAATTAAGAGAACGGCAACTAATGAAGTTCTGATGCAGTTGCAAAGGAATTGGTTCATTAGATCTTTTGATATATGTAGCGATGAGTTAAAATAGAGTGGTGGAAAAGGTTTTAACTATAAATTTCCAATTTTAGTGAGAATATGGCTTAGTTTGTTTGCTCGCTTTTTTAATTTCCCACACTTCTGAAGTCTGAATAGTCATTGATTTTAATGATTTTGTAAATTTTTATTGAGATGTTTGTTTGCTAACAAAAGAATCTTAAAAAAATAATAAATAAATAAATAAAATCCTCCAGTGTATTCTGAGGAAGAAACTTAATGCCCATGTTGGCTTATTCTCTTAATCTTTTTGAATTTTTTTATGCGCTGGAAATAGTCTGAAACACTGCATGGAATTGTTATCTTATTGTTTTGCTGTCCGTGTGAAATATTTATGTGAAGGTTTTACTGTCAAGTTCAAGGTAATTGCTGACAGTTAAGCATGATTATTCTAGTGCTTATTTAACCGAGTGGTAAGCGAAGGCATCTTCTAGGCTTTTTTTTTGTTATTTTTTCATTCAAATTCCCAAGTTTGTTGGTTCGTTACTTGAACCTGCTTATTGATGAATGGCATATAGGTACCAAACAAGAGGAGACTAAGGTTGCTGGTGATCCTTTAGCTCAAATGGGGAAAGGAGGAGCTGTTCTCATGGTCTGTAGGACCTGTGGTAAGAAGGGTGATCACTGGACATCAAGGTGCCCGTACAAAGATCTTGCTCAGCCGAGTGAGAGCATCAATGATAGGCCCCCTTCGTCAGAAGCTACTGCTCCTGCAACTGGTGCTACAAAGGGAGCATATGTTCCTCCAAGTATGAGAGGTGGTGGTGCTGAGAGGGTTGGTGGGACTGATATGAGACGTAGGAATGAAGAGAACTCTGTTAGGGTCACCAACCTTTCAGAAGACACACGGGAGCCTGATTTGCTTGAGCTATTCCGTCCATTTGGTAATGTGAGCCGAGTTTATGTTGCTGTTGATCAGAAGACTGGCATGAGCAGAGGTTTCGGTTTTGTCAACTTTGTGAACAGGGAAGATGCTGAAAGGGCTATTAACAAACTTAATGGATATGGGTATGACAATCTCATCCTCAGAGTTGAATGGGCCGCTCCTAGGTCAAACTAGTTCTCTCAAAATCATCGAGTTGCTTTATTCGGTCGGTCCTAAATGAAATCTTCTCCAAGCTTCCAAGTGATATTATTTCTTGGTCTCGTCAATTTTTATGCTTATTGCAGGTCAGTTCATGTTTTTGTAGCTTTGCTTACATTTGATAGAAACTATGTTTTTCCAATGATTGTCAAGGAGATTTATGTATAAAAGCTGGCGCCTTACATCTGCTTATGCTTGCTGGGATTAATTTATTAGTGTTTTAATGTTCGTAAGCTTTGTTATTATGCAATCCATGGATAATAATGGCTGCTGATTTCAACATCCACTTTGCTCTAAGGGTCCATTTGATTGCAAATGTGGAAAATAGGTGGAAAGAAAATGTTTTATAGAGAATTGACTTGCCTGAAAATTGTTTTATGGGGAATTGTAATTAATTGCGTTTGATAGGTGTAATTTTCCATAAAAAATGTTGAAAGTTTGGAGTTCGTTTGACTTTGTTAAAAATGTTGAAAGTTTGGAGTTCGTTTGGCTTTGTTTTTTATGGAAATTATCCATTAAAGTGATAATGTTTCCTACCATTGGGTCTTGAATTTGTTCTAATTGCAAAAAATAAAAAAAATAATCATACCGAATACCATTCGTTTGGTTTTGTTTTGTATGAAAATTGTCAATAAAAATGAATTTTTTTTTACCATTATGTTTAGAAATTTTTTCGATGCAAAAAAAAAAAATTGGAAAATATTTACCCACGAAAGCGTGAAAAGTTCGAAAATATTTTCCTGAGAAAATTTTGCGTATTAGACACTACAAAAGTTGGAAAATGAAAAAAAATTATGGAAAATTGGTGCTATCAAACGGAACCTAATATTAAGGTTTTCTTGCCACATCGGCGGTGGGTCTTGTCCGGGGGGAACAGGAGGGCTGATAATATCGATATCTATATTTATTTTGTTAGGAGTATTTGGCAAACTCTAATATTAAATTGCGCGGGGACTGGAAGTGTTCCTTTCTTTTTCCTGATTAGGGTTAATTTATGAACTTTGCCTGCTGTGTCATTTTGGCGAGTTTGATGTTCAGTTTTTAATTGAAAATTTGTGGTTTGACAACTTTAATTTACTAAAAAAATAAGTACTAATAAATACAAAAATGGACACTAATTGAAAATTGAATTATTCTAGTGGTACATCACCATTTACACAAGGGTGTCAGTGGGGGCCTGTCACCCCACCAATAAGAGGGTGTCGGGTGTACATTATGGACACCCTTGCGTAAGTGGTGATGTACCACTAGAATAATTCAAAAAAAAAAAAAAANAAAATCCCCTACCCATTGGTATGTTGTGGAAAATCCAATACCTTGTTTGAAACCTTTTAGAGCCTGTTTGGTAGAAATTAAAATCGGATTAAAATTGAAAAACTAGCTGTTATTGTTGATTTTTATTAGATGAGTGGAACCCAATTTTAATTGTTACCAAACAAGCTCTTAGTGTAGAATACTTCATGTCGTCATATTCCATCAGTTTCGTCGTTAAATTCCAATAAATAGGGGGAAAATGGAAAAATAAAAATAAAAATAGAAAGTGCAAAATCCCCCATCTATTAAACATGGTGCACAAACCTCCCCCACTTATGGAATTGACATAAAAGGTCCATGTCGTTTATTTTCTCAATAAAAAAAAAATTGAAAATTATGAATATACCATTCTATTTAAATAAAACAAAAAGAAGAAAAAATTAATTTCAATTGTAGTCCAAATAAGTGAAATACAAAGACAAATTTACATACATGAATGCAATTTTGTTCACCTTCACCAACTTAGGGGTGGATAAAATCCGACCGAACTCGCCAAAACCTCCAAAATCGAACCAAAACAATCGGTTTGGGTTAACCCATGAAAATTGAATAAACAGTCCAACCCGACCCGCATACTTTAAAAGAAAAAGAAAAAGAAAAAAGAAATAAAATACCTAAAAAGTAAAATGAATCTAAAAAGTACGAGTAGATGGTCTAACTATTTTATTTATTTATTTACTTACTATTTAATCTCGTCTATTCGAATTTAGTATAATAGAAAAATTGAATAACTTTAATCTTTGTTAATAAGTTATCACAAACTGACCAACTCAACTCAACCCAACCTGACTGATATTTAATTGGGTTGTGTTGTGTTGAGTTTCAACTTTTTCACGGGTTGAGTTGGATTAAATTTTGATTAAATTGATCATGTTGGGTTTGATTTGGATTGAGGCAAAAATCGACCCGACCCATCCCATGCCCACTCCTACTTCCACCCTCACCCTCGTCCTCGTCGTCTTCCAACCCACCTCACCTCACCTCACCCTATCCCCTACCCCATAGTCGTAGCCACTCCACTAACCAACACCACAAGCAGTCGCCACTATACTGCCAAAATCACTAATCACCTCACACTCGTTCTCGCTCCCTTCCTCTCTGTATGTGTGTGTGTGTGTATCCAAATTCACAGTGAAAATAGTTTATAGAACCATCTTTCAAACTCATTATGATCAAGTGCCCCACACCCGTTTATTGAACCCATTCTTCCATTTATTGTCAAAATAAATCTTCTTATTTCTTCGAATTGGTAAAAGCATTTCTAGAACTTCAGATAGGGATGGCAAAAAAACTCAGCGGCTCGAACTCGGCCCGTAAAAAGCTCGAGCCGAGCCCCATTTTGGGGAGTCGGCTCGAGCCCGGCCCGGCCCGTGGCCCAATTATAATAAATTTTTTTTTTTTTTTAAATCAGCCTGCCTGCTGTGCTGCACAGCAGGCAGATCTACGCAGAAGGCAACCAATGTATATATTTTTTTTTAAAAAAAAAAGGGCAAAAAAAAAAAGGAAAAATCGAGCCGGCTCGACCCGCTAAAGCCGGGGTCAAAAGCTCGAGCTGAGCCTCATTTTTTTTACCGGGCCCGACTCGGGCCCAAAAGTCTTCAAATATGTTTTTTTTATTCAGATGCAACATCTCTTTATGCACTGGGTCTTTGGGTGATTTTGATATCATTAGGATTAGGGTTTAGATTGTTAAATAATTGAATTTTAAATTGTGGGGGCTTTGAAGAAGACGATTGAAGAAGTTTATTTTAGCTCAAATAGTGTGTGAACATTAAAACTTGGGCCTAAGCACGGTTTGGACTTTTAATCCAAGTTGATTTTTTTTTTTTTTTTTTTTAATTGTCTGAATTTTGGATCTACTTAGAGTATAAGAACTAAAATAATTAAATAATTTTATATTACGAGAACTATTGTCTAACGAATAAAATCAGGTTAATAAAGATAGATCAATAGAAAACTTAAGAATTTTGTTACTTTTTATGCATTAGATAGTGCGTGATTGTCAAGTAGGAAAAACGGTTAAGGTGAGTTTGAGCTACGTTATTTTGAAGGAATGTATTCTGAAATAGTAGATTGATGGAGAATGTGTAGTTGAAAAAGAGAAAAAAATTATTGATGTGATGAAAAATATTATTTTATTAAAGAATGCGTGGTTGAAAATAAGTAGAAGAATGAGAATGATAATTTTAATGTGTACCAAACATGAGCTAAATATAACATAATGAGTTCGTGAAAAGAGATTTTCAATGTTATTACTTACTAGCAACATTATAAATTGGAGGGAATCGAGATATAATTATGAAATTATGGCTTTTTTTATTAATATTTTTCTTAAAAAGAAAAAAAAAAATAGACATGTAAGTGGGTTGGGTTGGTTCGATTAACTAGTGGTTTGAAACGTTAAATCATGAATGAACCGACACACCGCGGTTTTGTTAAAAAACAATAAAAAAAAAACCAATTATCTATGTTAAATCGATCCAAACTCGACCTGAGCCGGTTCAATTTGATTGGTTTGGTCGGTTTTGTGATTTTTTTTTGCCCAGGCCTATTAATACCCCCATTTTATCATCGTGTGCAGAACTACCTCACATATTCTGGTGGGGTGGGAACATGAACATATTGATGTAGGAGAAAGCAACCATGAATGAGGGTGAGGGAGCTGCTGCGTAGGGATGATTTGCTATTATTTAAATCATGGATAGGCTACTAAAATTTGCAAACAGTTTGTGAGAGGAAGAAGAGCTTGAATGGGATTGGACTTGGAATTGGGGAAGAATAGTGAGTTATTCTCCCTTTTTTGGTTGGGGAAGATAAAGTATGGGATGGGGTGGGGTGGGGTGGGGAGTTTATTTTTTATTTGATTTTTTGGGGATTTTTTAATTATTTATTTGGGACTTGTTTGCACTTATTTGAAAAAAATTGAGACTACAATTGAAATTAAGTTTTTTTTTCCCTTCTTTTCCACTTTATTTAAATATGATGGTAAATTCGTTATTTTCAATCTTTTATTGAGAAAATAGACGGTATGGACCTTTTTTTGGCTAATTCTAATATGTGGGAGGGGTTTTGAGCATCATGTTTAATAGGTGGGGTTTTGTACTGTTTAGCATTTTCTAATTGCTTGAGATGCTTTTGAATTTAAGGTCAAAAGTATCACATTTTTCAAAGGCCATTTTGATGGATTTTGAAAGTCTATCAATGAATTTCGTGGATTTGAATAGATTTTCACAAATTCCACAAGAATCTCATTAAAATGAAGAAATTTCAAAAAAAATTGTTATATATTTTTACACTTGAAATTTATCCAAATATTCTAAAATCTATCTATTAATGAAATCCTTGTAAATTCATTATTTATTGATGATACTTAAATTTTAAAAAATTTCATTAAATCTTAGTTAGGGATACCTAAATTTTAATGAATTTCATTAATTTCTATTAAAAACTCAACTGTAGATACCTAAATTTAGAAGAATTTTTAAAATTCATCAAAATCTAAATTGAGGACACCGTTTGCAAATAACTAGACATCTGCAGTGGCAGTAACAAGCAACGTAAATTTCATTTGCGGTCATTGAACTATTAATTTTTTTTAATTGAGTTATTGCATTTTAATTTGTTTAAACTAGAACGTGAACTACAAATTAGTTTCGAATTAACTTTAATCGAATTGCAAATTTAACCGTTGATCTCCAATCGTATCTCAAACTGATGAAACTTGCTTAATGAAATGTCATGCACAACAAAAATTTCATGTAATTACTGTCTTATACCAATTTAATGTTGCACGAACATAATAGAAGTATTTAAGAAAACTCGAGATTTGAATTTTAATATTTAAGGGCGTGTTCGGTAGAGATTAAAATCGGATTAAAATTGAAAAACTAGTCGTTATTGTAGACTTTTATTAGACGATTGAGACCCAATAACGGCTATATTTTCAATTTTAATTGGAATTTAATCCCTACCAAACAGGCCCTTAGACATTTCAGTATCTCGTTTTATCATTTTCATTTCTAGGGTACTACTAGCGATTGCTTAAAAGATCAGTTATGTCAACTTAGCAATTTTTGTCAATTTTGGAGATAATAGGATAGTTGGTGGAATATTATAGTAGTAAAATTTGAAATTAAATTGAACTTAGTGATTCAAACTCAAATTTTGATGGATTTTAAAAATCCTTCTAAATTTTAAGTATTTCAATTGAGATTTTAATGAATTATTCCAATTGAGTTCATTAAAAAGTATAGGTATTGTCAATAATTCATAAATTTATATAAAAAAAAAAAAATCTTTAATAGAAAGATATAAAAGATTTGAAAATTTCTGTCATAAATTTAATGAAAATCTATTCAAATTTTGACGGGAAAGGTTTTTTGTCGTTGGAGCATCATTTTTTTTGGTAGTTCCTTTTTTGTGTCCATTTGCTGCTGCTAAATTGATCAATTCACTCATCAAACTTGGGACCAGTTGTTAACTTGAGATCATCTGAAAAATGTCGAGTTGTTTTGACTGCCACAAAATGTGACAGTCGCAGCGAATAATTGTGGTTTCAGAATTCCAATTTTATTTTCAAATATTATGTTTCTGTAACTTCAGTAGAGTGCATCTGTATACTCTATGCCATATCAGTTGGGTTTGCCTAAGGCACATGTTTTTCTCTGAAGTGTGAAAAACCCACAGTTCAACAAATAGAAAGTAAGAAGCATAATCCATTGCTGCTATGAACCAGTTGCTACTTGCTAAGGCAAAACATGGTGAATCCACCCTACTCACAGGCGTTTACTCGACTCATTTGAGGCATTTTCCATCTCGGGAGTGGCTGCACTCCTCGGCCAGTGCATATCACCATTTTGCTGTGCCTAAGCTCCTTTTAAACTTGTGTTTAGAAAATCTAGTTCTTTTTGATAGTATCCCGAAAAATCTAAATATTGTGTAAAACTTGACATTACGTACATGCAGGCAGAAAAATGTGAAGTATATACACATCAAAACAACACCAAATATGAGAAAAAAAAATTAAATACAAGGCAGCGAATTTGATTACACCTGGTTAAAAAGTGACAACTCTCAGATTCCTTATGCAAGTATGAGAAAGCATTTTAGAATGGAAGAACTGCAAAAATTTAACTAACAAAATGGAACAATAATGTTTAATGAGAGTTGATGACAGTTATAGTAGAAGGAAAGATTGCCAAATTTGTGGTGAAATGTTTCATATTCGATAAGTTAAAGCTCCACACTAAAGACTAGTACTTGGATAGAACCCATTTACAGACATTCCCCCATCAATGCAGATTATCTGGCCGGTAATATATGAAGATGCAGGTAGACAAAGGAATGCCACCAAAGACGAGACCTCCATTGGATCCCCAAGCCGTTGCATTGGAGTTCTGTCGTACACCTCTTTCAAATATTCTTCGTTGCTGAGCACCTGAAATCCGAGAGTTGGATATCACACCTATATATGACAACATTTATTCAAATACTTTTCAAGTAGCCAAAGAAAAGAAACCTACTTGCTCAACCATAGAGGTTCTAATGTACCAAGGCGCAACAGCATTAGTCCTGATATTATCCTCTGCCCACTCACATGCCAAACTTTTGGTAAGTTGATTAATCGCGCCTAAAAGTGACAGAAACAAATGAAATCACGATATTATAATCATGGTAATATTGCATCTCTAGCGAGATCAATTGACACTTGAATTACCTTTGGTCGCTGCATGGACTGACATAGACTTCAATGATACGAAACCAGAGACAGAGGAGGTGAACACAATACTTCCTGCTCCAGAGGCTCTCAGAAGAGGATATGTAAGTTGGCACATGTGAAAAGAAGATTCAAAATTTGTCGACATGAGGATAGAGACTTCTTCAGCTGTGAAATCGACCATAGGTTTCCTTATATTTGTTCCAACATTGTTTATCTACTGATCCCATAAGTAAAAACCTAAAATTTGTTAGTTTATACAGAGAAAGCACAAAGTTATTAGTGACTCGATGACTAAATATAATTAATAGGTAACCTATAACTAATGCAACGTACACATTGATTAAAGAAAAGAAAAAGGATTTGAAAACATAAGTGAATATAAAGTACAATCAGGGTCCGTTCCAAAAGAAATTCATAGGATATAAAAATGAAAAATTGAACCATGAGATCAACTGTGAAAAATCAGAAGTTGAGAACATAGGAAATAGTAAATAGGTTCAATCAAAATTTGCTTTTCTGGAGTACTAAAGGGGCATCTGCCCTGGTAAGCAGATATTCCGATAGAGAGCAGATACACAATACATGGAACCCCACTCAACCACCATTTTTTCCATAATGTCTGGCAATTTTGGTGAACGGTTTGTCAGCAGTTGTAGCTAAGTTACATAACTATTATAGAAGACTAGTGAAGGAAGTCTTGTTGCAGAAGATTGACATAAACAATTTAAAAACTGATTCAATCTACGCCTGCAAATGTGGTCAAGTTAATAAATAATTCAGATTATGTTAGATAATAAATAATTCAGATGATGTTAAGATGGCTATCATTCAAATCAGTGAACAAAATGTGAGGAATGTTTAGATACAACGAGCTTTAAAAATAGGCTCAATGATGTGTCCTTGAGACTTAAGAGAAGCGTAAGCCTCACTTTGAGGCGTAACTGCCAATAATATAACTCAAAAATGATAAAAGTTACAAAATAATACTCGTAACAGACCATGAACAATCTTGAAAATCCGTAGTAGAATAGTTTAACAAAATTTAAAGTTTAACTTGCATACAGACATGAAATAAATTAGCAAATAATAAACCGTTAAATTAATTCATATATCAAAATTGACATCTACTGCTAGGAATCACAGAAAGGCTAAAGGTCTTCCATATCATCTCGAGTAATATAATATTCAAGAGAACTATTAGCATATTTGATTCCCATATCATCCTCCAAATCCAGCTTCTTCCCATTCTTTCTCTTAGTTATTTACTTGCAATGATTTATTCCCCTTCCATGCCTCAAAAATGCAAAAATTGGAAAATAAAAACAAAAAAGACAATACGAAGATACAAATGAAAGAAAAGAGTGAAGTTATAGGTTGCAGGTCTCTTGTCATTGGCCAACTGCTGCTGAAATGTTGCAACTTCACTCGTAGGAAGCTATGTTGCAACTCAAATTGATCCAAAATAGATGCAACACTTTCTTGAATTATGATTAATTTGTAGATTTTTGAAAGATACTATTTTTTAAGTCAATATAGCTTATTCCCCGTATCAGTATTATTCACAACGTTAGTATACCTTCCCTACTTATGGCAGATTGGTTATTCAATAGTCATGAACAAGATAATGGTAACTCCACTATTAACTACTTCATTTATGAATTTCATAAGCAATAAATGGTTTCAATACTTCCCATAGCCAGCCTTCCATATAGGCGTGGCGGGCATATGGTAAGATAGATTAGACTCCCTAATATGTCTAATGACCCTACTATTATATAGAGAAAACTAAATTTTGAACCCCTTTCATGCTCATGGCACATGAGAGAGTAGTTAGATATAAATGGTAGTTCCGATTTTTTCTTATCTATGGGGTGTCAAGTTCAACATCGCTAACTTTTTTGTTTTCAAAAAGAAACTTTCGGTAAAAGACAAAAGAGGAAACAGTTTAAAAATATAAAAGAAAGGGAGTTATCAGTCTATTAACTAGAGTTTGATACAATTGCTTAGCATAAGATTCCAATAAACTACATCAAACACAGAGACAGCGTAAAACTTATGGAACTCACCAGTATAGCGACAGAAGTTTTGAGAGCCTGGGGCTAATTTTGAATAGGACAAAGAACGGTTCTGCAAGGCTCCAAATGAATTGGCTTATTTGAAAAGGCCTTGGTCTTTGGAAAATGTATTTCATGTTTGGCACTACATGTTAGCACCTGCAAGAACAACCTAAAGGATGTTCCACAAAGTTCATCCAGAGAAGATGATGCCCAAAATGAAAATGTTCTATACATTTTTATCATTTCGATATTTCTTTTTCTCTTTCCTTTTTTTAAAAGTACTTTACAATTTTATATTCTTAATGAACAATTTTTTCCTTAATTATTTTCGAACCCTCTTTTTGCTCATGGAGATTAGAATGGGGTATTTTGTTTCCCACTACAATTTTGACATTGATACCCAAGTTGGCTTACAAAGATCAAGTGTTTCACAAACCTTACTATTTGTAATTATTACCAAAATATCTAGAGATATACACACAAAGAAAACCGATTCATAGAACAAAATTAAACCGATCCACATAATGACATAAATTTGGTGGCACCAAAATGATATACCAAGAACATGATGAATGAGTGAATAAAGAATAAACTTACAAGAATATTGAGCTTCCCACTGAACACAGAGGACACATCTTCTAGTAACTTCCCCCTTTCAGCTGGAGACGACACATCACATACTGAACCAGTGACTCGAAGACCCTCATCTTTCCAATCCCTCAAGCATTTTCTTAGCTCATCCTCATTCCGCGCACAAGTATGGACAATTGCCCCGAGCCCGGTCAACTCCTCCACAATCGCAAGCCTAATGTATGGCATATATAGTTACAAAAAGAAAGAACTCACATTAAAAATTGCATCTTTGGACAATTTCTCTATAAATATATTTGGAAATTGAAGTGTTGTGTGGATTTAGAGTGATACCCAATGCCTCTGGTGCCGCCAGTGACGAGGGCAGTCATGTCATGAAGGGACCATCGAGAGGCTCTGCTTGAACGGGTGGTGGCAGATGCAGATGCTTTGAATCGAACTGAAATGCTATTCGAAATTGATGGGCTTGTTGATAATGTGGGATTATGCTTAGAGTGTAAAAACGCAGGTGGGTTTGTGGTAAGGGTTTGGTACATGTTTCAGTTTTTCCGGTGTCGAGTTGCAACTCAGGATTTCAAAAGTGGAAGCTTGTGCTTTTGTTCCTTGTACAATTCAAAATCACGGTCTCCATATTTCGCCTCTTCGGTAGATTTTTTTGATAATAGATCTTGTGAAGGTGATTTTTTTGTATTTGTTGAGAATGAATTTCGAAATCAGACCTCAACATATTTTGGAGAGAACTAGCTAGGTTTTCTTATTCAAAACTTTAATTATGATATCCCTTCTACCCCACTAAACAATTCGCATATTATTTGATAAGAATGACTTCAATTTTTCCGTTGGACCATAGTTTTGACCTCCGATGGAGCTATGGACACCGTAGTTATTTATCATTCAATAAATGACTAATAAATGATCCATTGAAAATTAATCTAAAATATTAATATAATCCAATTAGAATTTTTTTAGGGTTCAATTTTTGTGTAATTTCTACATCCTTTCATGACCATATAATGTTTCTACAAAATGGGAGCCTATTCATAAAAGTGCCTATTTTTGTCCCAAATTTGTTTTCCTTTGGCCGTCCCCCAACACATTTTTAACACCTCAGCAGACAACTTACCATATTATAACAACACATTTTTTGACATCTTAACACATTACACATTAACATCTTCTCATTCGTGACAAAGAATTGTTGAGGTGTCAAAAATATATTAAGCCCTATTTTTTCATCAAAATGCATTCTTGAACAGTGATTTGAACTCATTAAAACCACACATTCTTCAATAAAATAATATTACAAAAAAGTACAAAAAAAATCATATAACACTATTGCAAAATACATTCTTTAAAAAAAAAAAAAAAAAATGGGGCTCAAACAAGCATAAAATATATATTGACTACATATAAAAAGTTGTGAAACTAGAGAACCGAACATGGAAAATGAATAGGAAGGAAATGAGGTTTCTGCTGATGCGTACAAAATATATATTTGCTGTTTCTCTCAAACTCCCGACTGAAAACAAAGTGATAATACAACTTTGTATGTTCGTCTAAAAAAATTTACAATTTGCTTTCAGAATTCATCGACAATTTGATCGACCATGTAGTTAGTTGGTCTTCCTTGGACATCAGTGTGTACCTGCTCCTTCATTCAATCAGGCACTATTTCATTTTCTAAGCAATTACGAAGCTTAATCTCAGTAGTATTCGTGCCTGTCATATGCATAACGTCGCAACATTCTCTTCTTGTTTCAATCTAAGAAACAAAGAAAAAGACGCATTATAAACAATGAGTAGATTTGCTCTGTCTAGAGTATAAACATCTTATGTTGAGAGAGGGAGAAAAACTCACTGGATCATGTTTCCATGTAGGGGAGAGAACATATATCTTGGAGACATGATTAGAAGAATGATTACCAGTTGAGGAGCAAGACGGTATTGAACCTGCGGGCATTCTTCTACTATAGCTAGTAATGAAATAATTGTCACTTTTATTTTCCACGGAATCGAAGAAAAAGAAATGTGGAGCTTCACAAGGATTTTTGGAGGGAATTCTAGTGTTAAAAAGGAATAAAGGCCAGACGTATTTGCTCCAAGGCGTAAATGTCTGGAGGGGTCTCTGGAGCATGCTTGGAAGGAAGATGGCTTCATAAAGTTGAACTGAATAGCCCCATGATATGGAGAAACTCCAGTTTTTGGGTTTGTCATAGCATACGCTTTGCTGTAGTAGCCTAGACTCGTCTATTTTCGCAGATTCCATTAGATGATTCAGCGATTCTTTCTGGTTCATGTTGGGAAATATTGGATTGATGTAATCGAGATGGTGGAGGGATACAAGAGGAGCCTGTGGATGTGCTGATAGAAGACCTGATATGTCACTATGTACATCAAACTGAAAAGGGAGAAATGAATGAAACTTGTTGTTCAGCAAGGTCCTCAATTATCGAATTGAATACAACTAGGAACTTTATATTTTGACATGAATTTACAGGTTTAAGTAGACCTCTTCTGCAAAGTGAAATGCTACATAAGAAGGGTGTCGTTTTGGGGGATGCTACAGGTTATTTGGGGGTGGGTGGCTAGGTTGCACGGAGAGGAAACAAAACACGACACAAAATGACACGTAGAAACGTTATAAGTAGGACATGAAACACTATTGAAATGTTGCAGAATAATATTGTACTTTTTTGTTATAAATTAAGAAAAGCTATTTAATTTAATATTCAAACTCTAGTCACTTGTTAATTTTACTGAAGTAATGTTAATTCTTATTCGAAGCCTACTAAAGCTCCATAATAATTTTCAATTCTTAATCAATTTTCAAATATTTTGCTCAAAAATTCAGTAAAGTTTCATCAAGATTTCCGAATTTTATTAAAAAAATAAAATAGAATAGGAAAAAAATGTAAAAAAAATCATTTATCAAAGTGGAAATGATGCATCAAATGCCTTCTAAATGTAAAATTAATATTCAGATGGAGACTTATTACCTGATGGAACCCTTTTTCATGAGTGAGAGAGACACCTAAATCAGCCACACAGGACTGCACAATGTGGTCACTTCCATATAGAGTTGGATATCTCTTTATACAGACATCCAAATTATTCACCAATGCCTCAGCAAGAGGAAAACTCAGAGCATATCCAGCCCCACCAAAAGCCATATTAAATGAGTGATAAACATTTGATGCATGACTTTCTGAATTCATTCCAATGTAAAAGTACTTGTTGTGATCATATCTTGCAAGAACATTTGCCAAATTGTTGATGAAAAAAACTGTGTCATCATCTGCCAAAATGTACCACCTTACGTCTTTGTTTTCTGCCTTAAATGTCTCTAAGATAAGATGTGTCATTCTAATGGCCTGTGGGATTGGGTGCTTATCATATTTTTTGTATCTAGAAGTATCCTGGTAAATATGAAAGGGAGGTGAAGAAGGTGGCCATGGAAGAAATTCTCTAGGAAATCTATCCAGGAAAAGATAGCCTCGAGTTATATTTGGGCGCCACCATGTTTCAACATACCATCTTCTGTTCCTCCATGTCTTGAATGAGCCTGCTATGCCGAAAACGACATGGCTAAGATTGGTGGGAATGAAAGGAGGATCGGAATATTTGAGATCTTTCTGCCTCCATATGGTAAAAATGGTGGAAGAATAGCAACATGAATGGTTGGACAACAAGATAAAGAAAATATACAGGATGAATCCAGAAACTACAAGTAACTTGCACAACATAATAGATATATTCGATAGATTGGTGGATTTTTGTCGAATAACACTGAATTTTGAAACGATGCCCATAGACATTGAGAATAAGGAGAAGGCACAGAAAATTCAAGAAAAGAAATCTACAATTTATAGAAGAAAAGCCTTGTATCAAGAAGAGCTTAATTACTAATGAGCAGCATGTTGCTTTCCATGTGTTGCTGATAATTCATGTGATGTGCCATTGAGCATTTTCCCTTGTAACTTGCATTTCATGCTAAAGGAAGAAAGTATTGCATTTTGCACGCCACCAAGGATTTGGCCTTTTTGTTAGTTGTACAATGCCAGAGTCCTAGTTTTTGGCAAGAGTAAATTTCACCTGAGGTCTCTGAACTTTAATTTGTCTCAATTGGATCATTGAACTTTAATTTGGTTTCAGTTTTTTCAACTTCGCCAGGAGTCGTCTCCCAAGTTAATGAATAATACTTAATTTACAACAATGTCGCAACTAATCTTCTGCATAATAGCCGCATACATGCCAATTTATCAATATGTTCAGTCATAAAAGTGTTGGAATAAAAAAAAAATATTTTAACCTTTTCAATTTAAATACATTGCCACAACCCTCATTTTATCATTTTCATTTATAAGGTATCACATAAAGGTTACGTGAAAGATTGGTTACAGGATGTTTAGGGACGACACACGACGGAATGTGATGAAGTGATGAAATTCGAAACTAGACAAATTAAAATTTAGTGATCCAACTGAGATTCCCCTGAAAGTTGATGAATGCTTATTATTGTACCATCGAAGGTTTAGTATAGGTTTCTTTATTAGTGGTAGTTTAGTCCCTTTTCTTGTTTAAGTTTCATAGTAACGGGTTTTGCAATTCTTATGTAACATAATACAATTTTTACCTTGTTTAACATGATGTTAGAGCACGTTTCTTCAATATTTTTTCTTGTTCAGGGTTGTGCACTTATCTTATCATTGTAGCAACTTTTATGCATTGAATAATACAATTTCTATCTTGTTTACCATGATAACAGAGAAGTATTCGATCTTATTTGGAGTTAAGCTAACCTTTACTCTGTTCTCGTGTTGGCTCATGTACCATATTTTATTCTCTCACTTTCTGATATTGCTAGTTGGTGTTGGTGGTGTTAAGATTAACATCTAAAGATAAAAAATAACTGAGCAACCTGAATTTGTTCTATATATTCATCAATCGCGCTACTCGTCCAGGTGAGCCCAAACCGACTGAAAAACAGATGACGTGTCATGTTTTTTTTTTTTTTTTTAATAAAAAGGAAACAAAAATGGAAACTTCTCTGAACCAAACCGCGATACCACAGACCCAAATTCGAAGCCAAGAGAACCCACCCCCAAATTCGAAACCCTACCCACTGCTCAATATCTGAAAATCAATGAGGTGATTCCCAATATTGATATCCCCAATCGGAAGCCACCATCTCCAGCAACACTTGGTGCCAAAATTTCGCCGCTCCACGCGACTGTCAAAACACGCGGCGTCGCTCGACCCACCATCTCCGAACGCCGTTGAAGCCTTCACCATCTACGAACACCGTTGCCAGCGTGAAAGACGTCGCTGTCTAGAGGTTATCCGAAGAAATTTACCATCATCTCCTCAGCCCAACAACGTGTTCTCGTTACCGGTTTCAACATTATTTTACAACGTAGCCTTGTTATTCGTGAATCGTTGTTCAACTCTGCCCAGGTAGAATGTTATCTATTTTAGTAGAACTTGATTCTCCAGTGTGATGTGTGGATAAAATGGGGCAACATGCCTTTTGATTTTGCGAGAATGATTTGAACTGTAATTGATGAAATGGGGCAACATGTGGTTTGATTTTGCTTGGCATTGTACTGAATTATAGTTGTGAATAGCTTATTTTGTTTGGATTTTTGCTTAGTTTTCAATTTTGCAAGATTTGTTAAATTCTCCAGCGAAACTGATTCCTCCAGCATTGTTGGTTTTGGTTGAGTGTCTTAGAATGACAGGAAGGAACTCTGGAATATGTCATAGCTGCAGAGCCAAAGACCACTTCTTTGCCGATTGCAAGAAGAAACGCCCTTGTGCATTATGTAAGAATGGATTTGAGAAATGTTTTGTCGTGGAGAAGGAGGGTAAAAATAAAGGGAAATTATTCCTTTGCTGCAGTAACAATTGTGGATTTTGGGATTGGGTGGTTAAGGAAGATTCAAGCGGTCAATATAAACGTGAATGTACAAGCTCGAGTAACCATGCGAAGAATGAAACAATTGAAGACATGTCTCGGATGTTCCAGTCTAGAGTTCGAATAAGCGACGATGAAGAGATCCAAATTTCGGTGAACGTCACGGTTCGGGCTGAAAAAGTAATTGCCCAAATGGATGCCAAAGGGAAGCAGTTAGCTTGATTATTTCATGTTCGTATGCTTACCGAAATGTTTTGCAGTGGCAAAGAAATCCAATGTAACGTTATTTTGAGTATGAACTCTTATGCTTGGTTAATGAGACTTAAGGGTTTCAAATGAGCCTGTGTTTCTCCCTTGTCATGCTTAATGAGGCTTATAGTTTTGAAGTAGTCAGGTTTATGCTTTATTTGTAATGTAATGGAATGTTCAAGACATCTGGTTTTCTAGTAGACATGCTAGAGATTGTCTTTAAGTAAATGGTTAAATAGGAAATATGCCAATTTTCCCTTCATGAAAGATAATCTGCTTCTAGAAGTGAAGTTGCTATCATGCTATTGGAAAAACATAATAATAAACATTGTAACATCAACATAATGATAAGATTAACCAATGTTGAAACAAACAATCTGGATAAAATAACGTCACTAAATGGTTAACATTGTTACATGTGTATTACAAAAATGTTTCATAAAGTTCAATCACACGAAACCATTCACGAGCCGCTGCCATCTTCACGAGGTAAGCTTGGATAGTATAAAGACATAGATTGCCCTAAAAAAAAAAAACAAAACATAACACAATGAACGATTATCTGAGGTTTCATGAATAAACATAATTAAGTTTGCACTCATAAATAAGATAACTACTTGTACCTTGTAAATTATATATAAAGTTCGTCGACGGCGGCATGATCAACTGTCCGGACGGTAAATGTTGTGTGATGGGAAATTGTGTTGGGATCGAATATTGTGAAAGGGAAAATGGCATTGGTGTCGACCAACCCTGAATTTATCCAAGTATGAACAAATAATGAAATCACAATAAACACAAAAACAAAGCTTTAAAATGATAAACACATCATTATTCTTATTTTTCTACGTAGATAAATCTAAATAAGAATTTGCCAATCTTATCAAAACAATTGCATCAACATTATTTATTGAACGTGAATGATAGCTTTTTAATCAATGTAAAAAAATCATTACAGTTTTTGAACTTTGCAAAATTAATTTAAACACTACCAAACCATCCATTATCATCTTTACACACTACCAAACCATCCATTAACCCAGCACGCATTGCACCATAAAATAGGCAGCAGTATCTTAGTTTTAAAACTGACACTAAAATGTAAAACCTATTGAGGATTTGATAAATAAAATTACAATGGCAGTTACATAGTTGACTGGAAAGATTTAGTAGCCCATATGTTTCCACACACATAACACGTATACTTTGGAATTAGGTATGATGCGAGCACATTGAACAAGAACTGGTAATATCATAAAAAATTATACCTCATTACAAAAATGAAGTCGGCAGCAATTACTCATTTACTAATGGTTCAGGTCATGGAAATTAATCTAACTCAAAAAAGAACGTAATAGCTAATCATCATACATCAACAATGCTCTAAATAGCTAATAAACAATTTGAACATTACAAAAATTAAAGAACAGATTAATTTATATTAGAACTTTGCTCACTTCTTGTGGTGCTTGAGATGGCTAAACGTTGATTCCTCCATCAACCATATTAAAGTGGCTTGTTGTTGGTCTTGTACTAGCGTTCGAGGTCGACCCAGACTGCATGAAATCATTTGCAATTGTCAGATGTACTTTGAAAAAGATTATCTTCATAAAATAACCAAAACAAAAACGTACCTTCGCTTTTTTCGATGCAGTCTCCAACGGGCTTTTTCTCCTAAGTTTCCTTGGAGCTCCCTTTCTTCGCGCATGTTTTGGATCAAGTACGCCGACGGAGGAAGTATTTGCCAACTCATTAACTTCCATAGTACGTTGAACATGGCAATTACTTCCTGTACTCAATTTCGTGGTCGTGATCTCTTTACATTGGAATTTTATCCACTCCATCATCGCGCGTGAATGACTTTCATCATCTGCAGCTAGGTTTGCTACCTCCGCAAAACCATTAGACATCTCTTCATATCTTAATTGAGCAGGAGTACTTACTAACCCATCATATTTTACAGCGACCCTAGTGTGGGCTCTACGAACATCCCGCCTCCATCTTCGCAGTATGTACTTATCCGGCACATGTGTGACATCATTCCTAACCAATACTGTGATCGCATGTCTGCAAAGTATTCCGCGAAACTCAAATAAGTGGCATGTGCAAACAATTTCACATTTGTCTCTCACGAACGACACGGTAAATGTCTTCCTCCTCCGACAACCCTCATACATACTAGTCTCACGTACTTCATACGTCGTATCAAAAGATTGTTCTGAGATAGACATCACGTCGCAATACACCTTCCCCGTTATCTCTTCCTGAAATTCACGGAATTTTGAAATAGTGTAAACCAATTGAAACTGTTTCTCCATTTCAAATTGTGTTGAACATGGTACCATTTGCGAGAATGATTTAAAATCCGCCTGAAACTCTTTCTCAACCTTACTTCTCAGGGCACGTTCGTATTGTTCAACAAATTGTTTCAACGATGTTTTCGACTGCACGTACCCATCGAAGAACGCATTCATACTCTCGCTTCTTTGTGTAGTTGACATCCCAGCCCAGAAACTAGTTTTCAGATAGCAAGGAACCCAACGTCCCCTATTCTCATACAATCCTGATAGCCAATCATGGTCGTGCAATCCATACGTACAAATCATCGTCCTCCAACCGTCTTCAAATTCTTCAATGGACTGCGAATCATATACCAGTCTATGTATAGCCCCAAATATCGGACCCTTCTCGTCATGGTAGCCAAACTTCTCAGGCAACTTCTTCAAAATGTGCCACAAACACCATCTATGCTTTGTGTTTGGAAAAACAATCTGAATGGCATTTTGCATTGCCCTATCTTGATCGGTAATAATACCAGCTGGAGGTTGACCGTGCATGCATTGAAGCCATGTCTTGAACAACCATACAAATGTCTCTGTGTCTTCGTTCGAAACCAAACCACAACCAAGCAAAGTCGATTGTCCGTGATGATTTACGCCCACAAAAGGGGCGAATGGCATGTCATATTTATTTACGAGGTAGGTGGTATCAAAGGAAACAACATCGCCAAACTCCTTGTACGCCTGCCTACACCGATTATCTGCCCAAAAAACATTTCGTAGCCGCGACTCGTCGTCCAAATCAATACTAAAGTAAAATCCCGAGCATTGTGCTTGCATTTTTGAAAAATAAGATTGAATTGCTGCCGCATCTCCTTCTCCAAGTCGTAATCTCCTCGCTCGTTCTACATAGTTTCGACAATCCTTTTCAATACAAGTCAATTTCTCGTATCCACCTGCTTCTACAACTGCAGAGTTGTAACTTTTATGCAACGGAATTCCTGCCAAATCATTAACCTCAAGCTTCCGTTTCATAGCTGCACTCACTTGTCTGTTGCATCGATATAGCCTAGATTTAGAAGGACTTGTTTCATGATTGTGATCGAGATTTACCGCGTTAATTCTCCAGTTTCCAAGACCATCACAAGATGCAGAAATCCTAGCTTTACAACCCATCTTAACTGTTGGTTGTGGCTTCAAAGAACCGCTACTATTACCGATGCTTCCGCTTTCACGACTACATGTCAACGTTAGATATCTCAAACGTCCATCATCGCCCTTTTTTGAATTCCTTTTCTTAACTGGAAACCCCACTGTGTAAGCATATGTCATGTAGAAATCGTACATATCTTTCTCATTTTTGAACAACATTCCCACCTCGGGCACAATTGCACCAACTCCCGTAGAGGTTTCACCTTCCACCACGTTGACGGACTCTGTCACTTTCTCACTCCCAGATTGTACCGAAACATTTTCGTGATTATCCTATACGTGGTCCATAATTTGTTCTGCCACGACAACAAAAAATGAGCATTTTTAGTCAACAAATAAAACAATTATATCTTCATTCAGTATAACTAACAACAAATATGTGTTCTCCATAATCAATACCATGATTAAGCATATATATTTCAATTTAAATAAATATATGGTTAAATTTTCAGGACGCTATTTAACACCTCAATCAATTTTTCACAATTTCAAAAAGACAAGTGATGATGGTCCTGATGACTGTATAAGTTATAACTATGTACTCGCGCTTTTTGCTTATGTATGTGGACTGGCATGCAACGTTTGGTTTCTTTGCTTTCATATTCATGACATATTTATTGTATGCTGAATTAACAAATGCATGGTAATAGTTATTCTATATAGAGAAGCTTTATTATATCAAGATTTGTAAGGCAGTCTTTGGTTGCAGCTGATCGTTATAAAACTAAAGGCAAAAGTCTAAATGTTGATCAAGGGATGAGACATGGAGTAATGTGATGCTTGACTTTAAAGACTCACTTTAGGCAACTATACATTCTTTTTAACCAAAATTGCCGTTATCAAATAGCTAATTTGATCTAATGATTTTCTCTGGAAATGGTTCAGTGTGATTATTTAATTGCATTTTACAGATATTAAGATCTTTTAAGATAGGCTGAGATTCTTTTCCAGTTGAAAGCGAATATATGAAAGTATTGACTGGTTGCAAGAAAATACATAGTTTTTACTTGGTCTCTCCTTAGAAGTTTCCTCAGCATCAATATTTCGAATTCTATAGGACTTGACCACGAATACAATCTCAAAATTCAATTTCTTCTTAGTCATCATCGATGTAGATTGTCTCTTGCTTGAATAAACCACCGAACACCTTCCTCACTTCTGTCTTAGACTCTTGTTCTTTGGCTTTTGGCTTTGGAACCTCCTTTTGCTTCAACAAAGAAAGTTTTGACTTTGGGGCTGGGTTTCTTGCTACCGCCTTCTGAGGAGGCAGGGAACGAGCCTTGGCCTGTCCCCTGATGGTGGCAATCTGCACTTTTGATTCCTCACTTGACTTTTCAACAGCATATTTAAGCTGTGAGCTCCACTTCTCCCAAGAGATCCCAGAGCTAATGCCTTTTGCTTTGTCCAAGAAGCTTTCAACTGATGCTCCTGCTTCTGCCTTCTTTTCGGCTTCTTCTGCAAGATTAACAGCCGTAGCTTCTTGTTTTTCCACTTTTTTCAGTTCTTCCTCAAGATTCTTTGCTGCTTCATCTGCTGCTCGAGCACGTTCAGATGCTTTAATAGCTTCCTCCTCAGCTTGAGCTTTTGCAAAGGCTTCTGCATAAACCTTTCGTCTTCTGTCCTCAGGAATTGCACTGTAAGATTAAGAATAATTCACACATGAAACGGCATTCCATCAAATAGTTGAAAATGACCATATATGTAAGTGAGAATATGATTACCCAAAAAGTTCATTAATAGTCTTTGAGGGTGCTGATGGATCAGTGAAAACCTCCACAACCTGATATTAAAAAATATTAGCAGATTAAATGGTTAGCTATCTAATTGTTTTTCCCTTATCTTCGGCTTAGAGAAGCCAAACAAAGAAAGCAACGTTCCATCTGTTTTAATGTGTAAAAAATCCCAGTCATGTATACAGACCATAAAATTTCCTAAGAAAAATGAAGAAATACCGATAGAACAAGCTCCTAAGAACAAGAAAGATCAGGTGGGCAACCAGCTTTTCTCAATACCTTTCCCCCTAAACTACTTGTGCCTTTTGATCATTGTGACACACATTTTAGTTTATGTATTTACGGGCTCCATTTTCTTATAATACCTGTGCTTTTTTACCACTGTTTTTGAGAGATAATCAATAGAATTGCTTATATTCAAAATGAGACACTAGCTAAAGTAAAGCATTTGACATCTGAGCAAGATTATCCTTTCCATGATATATATCTTTGAGCTTTTAGAGATGCTACTTGTAAATTAGTCTTTTTCTTCATACTCAGAAGCTCCTAACTTTCATTTGCTGCATTTGTTATGTGGTTCTAGGAAATTATTTAACACTTATATGGACTGAACTATAACAAGATCAATTTTTTTTTGCATTTTCCCTGTTATTATTGCCACAGAGCAATACCTTATTTTCTGCCACTGCTGTATTGGAGAAGACATCTGCCACTAGTGCTGCTATTCGTGACTTTGCAACCTGTTAATCGAGAAAAAAAAAATGGATTTGTAAGGAATGTCAAATGTCTAGTAGAAATACTGAAGAAGTCAAATGTCTTTTTTTGCATCTACTAGAAAAGGTTGTAGATATGAAGCTTTAACTGAAAAGCCAGTATAACAATAACATGCTCAAACTTCCAAAATGAAAAAGAAATTGCATACATTACATTACTTTGTAGTCGTTCGTATCAGCACTCCCTTCAGCTGAGACGACAATGTTATATGAACTCTCGGGGGCAAAATCTTCTGTTAGCTTGGTCTTTATGAGGGTATAGGTAATATCAGTCTCGACTAGCTTTTGCAGAATTTCTGTCAATGTCAAGGGTTGAGATCTTGAGAGGAGATTGTTGAAGAAAGAAGAGATCCCATCGAGTACATTGTAGGTGGAGGCAGTCATTGATGATTCATCATAGACTATTGCCACATGACCAACATTTGCCAATTGTGCAGCCTGAATTACTTGCAATGCATCTGCCGTGCTTACCTCTGCACCTGGACCATTCTCTGCTGGACCTATGGTGACTACAACTTTGCTAGCATTTCCTAAGGCTTTTGCAATTGATTCTGCATCTTGGTATGTGGATTCCACAGCGTTCAGGCGCTTTGATTCGCTGTTAGATATTATCTGAAATGTAGCACATGTACTAGTCACTAAGGGAATGACCATCTTAAACTTTGTCTCCAATTATTACTTATTTACTTATGTAGAGAGAATTTTGCCATATTCACAGGTTTTGATTTCAATTGTTCTATGTTGTGCGTATACTCTTTCTCAAAGTTCGGAGAACTAACCTTATATTTGGAGGCCAAAAGGGCCAACTCTTGTGCAGCACCAAGGTCTGGAACACCAGCTCTCACACTAAACCCGACCCTCAGAAGTGTTTTCGCAATGCGTATTCCAACTAGCCCAGTAGCACCAGCTACAAACACCGTTCCAGGGTCTTTACGCCTTTGGCTCCCTAAACTCAAGCCTGAAGACGGATTGATCACTGCTGGAACCAAAGACTTTACATCTGGTAAATTCCCAAAGTCGAACCGAAAAGGATTTGAATTGCCCGAGTTCCCTTCTTGGCTTTCCTCAGAGGTATCAGCACTTTTTCCTAGTCGGAATGGCGGGAAGGATCCACCTTTCTTGGAAAACACCGTAAGCCTCCTTTGACTTTTGAATCCTGATCTTGAATGGGGAGTTGTAAATAGAAGAAATGAATTTGATGTAAGGGTTGGCGCCATGAATGGATAAGAGGAGGAAATAGAGTGTCAGCAGGCTTTTGAACATTCATTCATTCATTCAAATTTCATGTTTTATCCATTCAGTTGCTGATATGAATGTTAGAATGTGAGAGGCACAGGCCAATTTCTGTGTTGTCGGGTGCCATAGAAAGGTTCATTTTTGGCTGCAGTGTTAGACTGGATTTGGGATGTGGGTTAAATCCAATGAGAGCCTGCCACATGGTTCATTTTTATCTACTTAGAGTACTACTAACCAGACATTTTATGTAGCAAAATCTATATGCAACAATGTGTGCCCAGAAAAAAATCATTTGGGTTTTTAATAAAAAGCTATCAAAATTTCATGTGAACGAGTACGTATAATTAACAATAATTTAAGGGTGCGTTTGGCCAATTCAGCAATAATAAGAGAAAAAAAGTTGAATTGAAATCAGTAAAGTTACTTATGTGCTTGTTTGTGTTTCATTATACTTCTAATTTAAAATCAAAATCAAACATTAACCATACATTCAGGTGTACTACTAACTTATTATCTACAATTTCGTGGACCCATATTGTAATTACTTAAGATTTATTTTTTTTGAAAATGTTGACCCTGAAAAATGGCTCCGACACGTGACCAACAGAATAAATCTTTGCTTATGTTTCTTCCTACATACGGTAGCACGCCGTTAGTCACTTGTTGACTTTTCTGGTGGGGGTGAAATTAGTCGCGAGCACCCGACGGTCAAGTCAGTATTTCAATCAACCGAAAAGTGATGTCCGACGATGAAGTGGTCATCGGGACGTGGTTGAGGATATATGCAAATATGGTGTGAGGTTTTTTTTTTTAAAGAGAAAGTGCTAAAGAATACCCAAAAATTCGGGATCCCCCTTTCATTACCATATGAGGACATTTATACTAAATGAGGGAAGAGGAGAATCACATGATGAAGGGAGACATGTCATCAGATCCTAGACGGATGGACGGACCATCCTTTCATAGACGTCAATCTGTCAATTCATAAGTTGGCATAGGGATGTAAGCAAAAATCGTCAAACTGGAAAATCGAATCGAAACCGCATTTTAGAAACCGTCGGTTTGGTGCCACGTGGACTCGTGAACGAAATGGTTTTGAACCATACCAAACCGGTCAAAAACGGTTTGGTTTAGGTTTGAGAATTTTAATTGTGGTTTAAAACCAAACCGGACCGTCGAAAAAATATATAAAAATAAAAA
>CAIGRF010349848.1:12336-35299 GCA_903798235.1 Fraxinus ornus | reverse complement strand
GTTTAAAATCCAACCAAACCGTTAGGTTTAGGTTTGAGTTTTTTTCAAACCGTTCAAAATGGTTTGGTTTAGGTTTGAGTTTTTCTCAAATCGATTTAAACGATTTGGTTTGAAAATTTGTCAAAAATTGCAAAAATCGGACCGTTTACACCCCTAAGTTGGCATACATTAAATGATATCTAAAATAGCAACTGAGTTGACCGTTCGTAACCTGCCATACGTCCCATCATCACTTTGGAGAGATCTCACAAGAGATTTGGTAGAGGTGTGGCGAGGCGATTTGTGAAACGTAGCGAGTGCGGAATGCGGGCCTTCGCATCCATCGTGGATGACGGATGAGTTCGGACCTGCAGGGGGGCTTTAGTGTCCCAGTTCAGTAAGATGGAATCAGCTCGTCCTATAAGGATTCAGTTCGGCTGACACGTGGGTGACGCAAGATCAATTCGTTCATGTGGCAGGCGAGGTGTAGGTGACGTGGGGCCTCCAAAAAGGCCCGTAACAGAAAATATTTTTATTACTTAAAGAAAAGTTATTCAAGCATGCTTGTACATAAAAAGCATTATGTACGTGTAAATAAGCAAGCTTTAAAAATAAACAATTTTCTTTGTTAGTTAGAGTGAAAAATAAGCAAGTTACTTATTTCAAGACAAATGTCATAATTATTACCTCATTTTGACACAAATGCCCCTTCCATCCTATTAAGTACAATCTCTATTAATCTGGATTAAATTGGACATTTAAATTCTTTGAGCCATCGTTGAAATGTAGCAACTACAATGGCTTTTAGGTCATAATCTTAACAATTTCCCTCTTACACTTGAGCCATTGTGACATGTCATGCATGTCAATCCTCTCCATTTGACTCTCGAAGCTACTGGTTGGTAAAGACATGGTAAAATGATTAACAAAGTTCTTAACACAACTTCATACACAATCACATTTTCATAGTGAGACTTTCTCTCGTAGGCGAATTTTGATGAGCAATAACGATGTCCACGTGATGAGTTGTTCACTCTTATACGAATAAAGAATCCAAAAAGATGATTATGATTTTGACCTATTTTGTATTTTCCCTTGAGCTAGATGGGCAAGGAGGGAAAGAGACCATCATTTGGTTTGTCAAGTCTTTCCTTCTTATTTTCATGATCGTAATGTAAAGATTTCATGCAAATATGACCTTGCTAGAACTTTCGATTATGTGCTATATTTTGATGGCAGTATTTACACGTCATAATACTAAATATTTTGAAAGACCTTGACTTTGATTTTAGTAACATAATCATATCCAGTGATTTGTTGTGCAACAAATTGAAGATCGATAACTCGATTGCAATAAAGTGAAGTTGAGGGACCTCAATGAATGTTTACATAAAGTTGAAGGAGCAAATATGTAATATATATATATATATATATATATATATATATATAATTTCATGATACCATTATTTTTTCTTAAAGAGGGAAGTAAGGGGAAAGAGAAATCGGACCTCCAAGATCATGCCACGTGGACCATTGCAGATAAACGGATGCAAACCTATTTATATTCCATTCTTTATTCTCCTTTCTGTTCCGCCACTTCTGTCTCATCTCTCTCTGCTGCTGGTTGATTTCTTTCTATCCGTACAACTCTCACCTTCACAAACCCTACATTCGTTTCCCAGCATTTCATTCGATTAAACCGATAGACTTTTTGACAATTTCCATTTCGTTTTCTCGAATTTCAGTTTTCCCGATTTCGTGAAAATTTCGAGATATGGCAAGCTCCACCACCAGTAATGTTTATGTACACGTCATCGAGGACGTCATCAGCAAGGTCCGCGAAGAGTTCATCAACAATGGAGGTCCTGGTGATAGCGTACTCAATGAACTTCAAGGAGTAAGACTTTGTTTATTTTTTGAATTAATTCGTAGTGATTTCCCCTAAATTAAATTGCATTTATGATAATCTTGAGTGTTATTTTATTGAAATATTAGTTTTTGGTATTGATAGAATGAATTTTGGTCTGTATTGTTGAATTGATTCGTGGGTGTGATCTGATTGGTTTTAGGTTCTAGTAATTTTTGGATCTGTTGAGGTGGAATTAATGTTGACGATATGTTTATGGTGCATTTTGCAGTTATGGGAACTGAAGATGATGCAAGCGGGGGCAGTGTTTGGTCCGATAGACAGATCTTCCATGCAAAAAGCAGCGCCAGGGGGTCCAATTACTCCAAATCCTGTGCATGACTTGAATGTACCCTATGAAGGCACGGAGGAGTACGAAACTCCCACGGCAGATTTGCTGTTTCCCCCGGTTAGCTTTCAGATTTCCCATTACATGTTGCAGCCTGGTGAAATTTGAAGTCAAGATAAATTCTTTTAATCACATAAATGAAAATTGAAGATTTTCTCATTTCTGGCTGCAGACGCCATTGCAGACTCCTATGCAGACTCCAGTGCCAGGGATGGCACGGACACCTTTGCCGGGATCTGCCCAGACACCTCTCCCTGGAACGGCTGACAACAGCTCATATTATAACATTCCCACTGGAGGCACTCCAATAACCCCTAACGAGTATTCATCTGCAAATGATAATGGTGGGGTTCTTGAAATGAGAGGTGGAGCAGGAAGACCTAGCCCTTATATGGTAAAATCTTTTACAAACTCTCTGCCCTGTTGGGTGGATAGTTTCTATGCCTGATTTACTTGATGAATCACTCTGCGGAGAGTTCTATATCTTGTATGTTTATTTATTTATTAATCTTGAAATCCATATCATGTGGCTGCTCTCTTGCTTTGAAGTAAGCAGATAAAACATATTCTACTTAATACTTGTCCTCCGGGTTAAGTTGTAGAACTGAGATTTCATATTTTACTCACGCAGCAACCACCTTCAGCTTGGTTGAATCAAAAGCCTCCTCTCGATGTGAATGTTGGTAAGTATAATGCAACAAGCTATATAAACATGTAAAAACATACTGTGATCAGTCTAAATAAATGTTTAAAAGCAGTATAGTCATTCCCTTCTTTTCATACATTAATTTCTTTTGTAGCTTATGTGGAAGGTCGTGAAGATGGTGAAAGAGGAGGCCCTCATCAGCCTACAACACAGGTGATTATTATTTATGGTACAGGTTGACACTTATTCCTATTCACTACAAGGAGAACTTTAGTGCTTGTACGTTGTTAGGATTTATTAGGGCTTCCCGTGTTCACAAAGCATTATTGTTTTGAAAGTTATGTGATGAGTCAGTACATTTCTATTTCGTTGCGCTTTTCTTCTAATAAAATTTTAGAAAATCAGATGTATCAAACATGTATAAAGATTAATGGAGAAAGGACATAGAAAATAGGTAATAAATTTGCAAAGATGATTGAGATAAATGATGTTTGATCTCCTAACTTCAACACTACCTTATTTTCTGTATTAACTAATTTTAAACTCTGCAATCACTCCCAGTTGGAGTAGTGAAAAGCAAAACATCCAAATGCAAATTTTCATTATTTTCAGAAGGAAAAAGTGAATTTTTTTGTTGAAATTAATGTGGTGAGACCCAAATTGCAGGAGAAACTTATGCTATTCAATGCCATATCCTGTAGTCAAGCTAAATTTGAATGCTGAACGCACTTTTTATTGTAAATATATCCGAAGTTATTTAAATTCAAGCAAAATTGTAAAAATGAAAAATTCCTTGGGAGTTTAACTTGCCAAAGGCCTCACAATCTGCATGTTTATAAACTATTATGTTGCAATAGAGATGATGTTTGATCATCTTACTGATCATAAAGGAGATCGTGGATGTTCTCTAATTTTGCTTTCCAGTCACTGACCTGGCCATAATACAGACAACATTGACATATTTTGATCAGATGTTTATCTAGATGTGCTTTCCAAAAGAAAAACAAACAGATAATTTTATTAGGTGAGAAATTGAGATCATGTAAATGGCATACTTGTATTACTACTTGACCAGCACTTCATCACTACGCTATAATTATATAAATTCTATGTATGTGGACTCAGAAGGTTTAGATATGGAAGAATGCATAGGAATGGGATATTGAACGCCAACCTAATTGAAAGAGATTGAGACAAATGGTCTTCCTAAGTCCAGCTTGTTTTTATACTTGAACCAGTGGTCAATTATCTTAGGCGCCATTGGAGCTGAAGTGATGTAGGACTACATTAGAGCTGTTTGTTAGTGATGAAACAAAGGAATAAATGTTTGAGTTTTGTCCCTGAAATTCTGGAATTACTTTAGGATCATAGAAGAAGAAAAAGAGAGAAGAGCATTAGAGGAGGAGAAAGAGATTGCTTTATTCTTACAAGGGTTGGGCAAAATAATTCAACTCTCTGAAATTTAGAAAGCGATGAACTCCACTAAATTAAAGAGAATATAAGTATTCATAGACTTAAAAGTCTTCTAATTAATAAGATAAGGATTTTATATTTGAAATTTAAATAAATAAAACTATTGCCTTCAAAAGTTCGTGGACCAAATATTCTTGTCGATTTTATCCTACAAGTGGACTGGTCATAATAAGTAATAAAGTGATGAATAGAGGGAGGATTTATACTTACTTTTTTACTTTGATTAAAACTAGCTTTAATTAAGAAAAACACACAATTAATTGTTTGGTTTTGGTTTTCAACTATATTTACTAAAATAAGCAATTAAAATTAAGCAACAAAGTTTTGGAGTTTAATCAAATCATGAAAGGTACTAGGATCCTGAATCCACAATTTTAATTAAAAGCCTCTCTCAAAGTCAGTCAATTCTATAGTTATATGTGAACCTAAGTATCTCTAATTAAATTACAAGAATATAAGCATGCATTAGTCCACAAAGACCTTTACATAATGATTTCATAGAGTATAATGATCTCTATCGATTATGGGATCCTATATTGTTTACTACCATGTGCTAATTTCTACTGAATCTCCCGAAAGCAATTTACAAACACATTCTAATGGCAATCTTGCATCAAAAGGGAATTAGGGAATAATCAATAATAAAAAAATAAAAAAAATGAACAATTAATTAATCAAAGAATTACCGATGTTTCATAATTAATCCTAGCTGCAAAGGTTTTGCGGAACATGATTTGTGAGAACACTGGATAAGAATACATCACCGGATTTTTAAAATAATGGAAGAAAAGATGGACCTGACCTATATGTCTTCAAGCGTATTGAAGACAATTTAAATGAATACATGTGGCCCTTGTCTAATAACTTAAACATTTAGATGAGATAGTGAACATGCTTTATATTAATCTTTTGATTCTTCAAATATTAACTTTGTGTGAAGTTGCACTGTCGTTTTCAACTATAGAAGGTATGGATCCCACTTAGAAAAATTAATTCCTACTTGTCTTTCACAAATGCGAGATATGTCTTCATGGCTGACATTCTTACGGTTCCTTCTCGAAGAAAAGATCCACCAATGTATAAACANATTACTTTAGGATCATAGAAGAAGAAAAAGAGAGAAGAGCATTAGAGGAGGAGAAAGAGATTGCTTTATTCTTACAAGGGTTGGGCAAAATAATTCAACTCTCTGAAATTTAGAAAGCGATGAACTCCACTAAATTAAAGAGAATATAAGTATTCATAGACTTAAAAGTCTTCTAATTAATAAGATAAGGATTTTATATTTGAAATTTAAATAAATAAAACTATTGCCTTCAAAAGTTCTTGGACCAATTATTCTGGTCGATTTTATCCTACAAGTGGACTCGTCATAATAAGTAATAAAGTGATGAATAGAGGGACGATTTATACTTACTTTTTTACTTTGATTAAAACTAGCTTTAATTAAGAAAAACACACAATTAATTGTTTGGTTTTGGTTTTCAACTATATTTACTAAAATAAGCAATTAAAATTAAGCAACAAAGTTTTGGAGTTTAATCAAATCATGAAAGGTACTAGGATCCTGAATCCACAATTTTAATTAAAAGTCTCTCTCAAAGTCAGTCAATTCTATAGTTATATGTGAACCTAAGTATCTCTAATTAAATTACAAGCATATAAGCATGCATTAGTCCACAAAGACCTTTACATAATGATTTCATAGAGTATAATGATCTCTATCGATTATGGGATCCTATATTGTTTACTACCATGTGCTAATTTCTACTGAATCTCCCGAAAGCAATTTACAAACACATTCTAATGGCAATCTTGCATCAAAAGGGAATTAGGGAATAATCAATAATAAAAAAATAAAAAAAATGAACAATTAATTAATCAAAGAATTACCGATGTTTCATAATTAATCCTAGCTGCAAAGGTTTTGCTGAACATGATTTGCGAGAACACTGGATAAGAATACATCACCGGATTTTTAAAATAATGGAAGAAAAGATGGACCTGACCTATATGTCTTCAAGCGTATTGAAGACAATTTAAATGAATACATGTGGCCCTTGTCTAATAACTTAAACATTTAGATGAGATAGTGAACATGCTTTATATTAATCTTTTGATTCTTCAAATATTAACTTTGTGTGAAGTTGCACTGGCGTTTTCAACTATAGAAGGTATGGATCCCACTAAGAAAAATTAATTCCTACTTGTCTTTCACAAATGCGAGAGATGTCTTCATGGCTGACATTCTTACGGTTCCTTCTCGAAGAAAAGATCCACCAATGTATAAACACATTTATTTATTCTGTCAATGTATTAATGTCAGTTTGTAATGGTTGCTTGAAATCGTTTTTAGATGAAGAAAATTGTGCATTGGGAGCCACGGTGGTGGTCCCCTACACGATGACACGATTGCTTCCCAAAGTGTGCCAAATTGATATAGAATGCTGTTCATTAGTGAGAAAACACGCTAATGGCTGAAGATGTTGAATATCAGTAGAAACAAGGAAAAAGTGGACAAATCCTTTACCCACCAAGGGTGGCAAAATCACTCATTTCAATATCAGATTCTTAGAATAAAGGGATTGCACAATTTTATAATCCTAAATGATTCTTGAAATATAGAATCTTTCCTGAGCGAGTAAACTAATCAATGACCAATGAATTGTTGCTATAACCAGGTCCACCAGTTAATAGAAGAACATTGAACCTTGAAGCATAATAATTTCTCTAGCAAATAATTCCTACTGCTTTTTAATTCATCATAGGATGCATATCTCATTCTGTTAGTGTTAGAACTTGTTCTAAATCAAACTAATCGTTGAATTCTGGAGGTGTCCTTGTTTTTCCACGTGTGCAGTATATAGGAGTTGCACACTTCATTTGAGATGGTGGTGTCTATAAAAAGGACTAGATGCTTGATGTTATATGACTAGAAAGAGAGAAAATGTACCATTCGTTAAAGAAGTGAACTGAAAGTGTAAGAGAGGTTAAACTCTGGCTGCTCAGCCTATGAAAAAACACAATTTATTGCTTTTGGCTTGTTCTTAAGGTTTTAAATTGAATCTCCTATTATAATAAAAGTTTCAGATCACCTTTGGCATCACTGATATAAGCAATTAAAAATCAAACATGCTATTGAATATTTAGGGTGTGTTTGACCCACATTATTTTGAAAGAATGTATTTTGAAATAGTAGATTGATGAAAAATATGTGGTTGAAAAAGAAGGAAAAATTATTGATGTGATGGAAAATATTATTTTATTGAAGAATGTGCAGTTGNTTGAAGAATGTGTTGTTGAAAATGAGTAGAAGAATGAGAATGAGAATTTTAATGTGTACCAAACGGGGGCTTATTTATAGCACAAGTAAACTATGATTTAACCAAAATCTTGTGGTAATGACAATTAAATGGCTAAATTACTATGGAGTATTGGAATATTATTTTGATTGTTTTATAGACTGTATTTGCATAGACAGATTTGTAATGCTGGATAAATAAATGCAGGATTTCTTCACATTGCCTTCTGGAAAGCGAAAAAGGGAAGACTTTCCTCCACAATACCATAGTGGCGGATACATTCCGCAGCAAGATGGAGCTGCAGATGTTTTATCTGATGACTTGAAGGTAGATCTGTTTCTCTACTTATTAACATAGATTGCCACTGATAAGTTGCAGTAATCATTCATCGCCATCCTTGCTTATTCAAAAAAATAATAATAATAATAATAAAAAAACTAGACCACTTCCTTTCTTCTCTAGCTTGAATATTGTCCAACTTTCTGAGCCACCCTCTGTTATCAATGTCTTTAACTCCTTTTGTCGTTTGCTTCCTTTGATTTTTTTTTTTTTTTTTAAATGTCATCTTTTTAATTCAATGTGAGACATAATTTTTTATTCACTCTTTTGTCGAATATTGACCCACACGGCCACAACAAAAATGTACTTGATTCACTACCCTGATGTGATTATTAAGCTGTCTTTGTTTGAAGTCCCACTCATTATTGACAAATGATCACACTGTCGGGTGTTGATCAAATTAATTGATAGCTAATCCTTTATGTGTATTCATTATATAGAACCTACTTCATTGCTATCTGAAATATACAAATTTTCTCTCCTCCGACCAGAAACAGGAAAAGTAAAAAATTGGAGAGACAGAAGAACAAATAAAAACAAGAAAGGAAAAGTAACATCTTTTGTATGTTGTATTTTGGAGGGGCTGTCCCTTGTTTCATGATCCATGCTAAGCATCTTGGGAACACATTGCCGCAAAATCAAGAATAGGAGAAATGTTCATGTTAACTTGACTCTAGGTTCACAAGGCTGAGGTTTTCATGGAAAGCTCAGTTGTGTATGCTTTTATTATATTTAAATGGGCTTGATTTTGGTAGTTGTTCTTCTGGACTTGTTTTGTGATGAAGAAAATGACAATATATGATTTCCTGTTTGGCGATTATTTTTGAATTGCTCTACTACTAGCCTCTTAAATTGGTTGCCTGACGCTTTTTTCTTTCTGCAATGTTCGTCTCTTTTTTGTGCACTGTATCTTGGTTAATCATTTTATGACCATTGGACAGGTAGTTCAAGGTAACAACAATCGGTATGAGACCGTGAATTCTACCCAACAGCTCTTTGTTCAAGGGAGAATATTGTCTTCTAGGATTCCTCAGTTTGATGGTCCCATTCCTGATCCATATGACGATGTTCTTTCTACACCCAATGTGAGTTCTGCTTCTTTATTCTAGATTTATAGCACGTGCGAGCGTGCGCGCACACATGTCCGTACACGTCTATATGTACACATAAATGCATTGTGCCCTTTCCATGCACACAAGCGTAGATGAATAGACATTTGGGTTTCACTAACTTTTTTTTCTTTCTTTTTTTGCGTGTTTGTGGCGCTTATGTTTGGCCCTTGAGACATCTCGCTTCTAATGTCCCACCCGCTTTTTTTCCTGACCACCAGTGTAGTGTTTGTGGTAGGTATCTATTGTTTTAGTGTTTGTGGTAGGTATCTATTGTTTTCTGAATTACAAGCAGCATCCGTACCATGTTTTGGTCTCTATTAAATGCAGAATGAACTGACATTGTTGAAGTTTAAAGTTAACACCGATATGGGTTATAAGTACCTTTAATAACGCTAAGTCTTATTATAACTTGACTTAACCCCATGATTTTCAGGTTTGTTTTAATTGAATATTTGGCATAATATCCAACATCACTTGGTACGCCTTTCCATATTTCTCATTCGCCATGTTATTATGGTAATTTGAAATGAAAAATGTGTATAGTTGGGTTGTAACTGAAAATGATGGAAGGTCAGGATAGGGTGGGTGTTCAAATTAAAGTCAGCCATTAGGTAACGTCTTGAGGTAATATATTCAAAAGAAATTTTTATATTTGATGACATGTTTTGTGGAATACCATTAGTTTTCCTGCAAAATAAATCTAGAAAACAATTTCACTAAACAAGCATCCAACTGTCTAAGTATCAACCTGATACAATTAACCCTTAAATAAAGTAACTTTGTTGAACTATTTCTTGCTCTCTCGAGTTTGAAGTTCTAAATCGTTTTATAATTGGTGAGCTTTTAAAGCAGTAAATAGCTCATTCTTGTTTAAGAAAATCAAAATTGTAGATGCAAGATCGATTGAAAACTGGGTTACTATATATTCAAAATTGTATTCTCGCTTATAAATGAGGAATATCATATTACCATTGTGTTTGTACTATATTGATGATAATAGGTTTGTAATGATGTTGATCGACTTTCATTTTTAGCTGTGTGTATAACCTAATCTCTGAGGATCTGTCACATATAGGCTACCTGTTACGTCTTCATGGTTTTGTATGAGATAACTTGAAACAAATTTTACTTTCGTTTTTTGTTATTGTAATTGTATGTTTTCCGGCTTTTTCCATGGGATACATGGTATGCTGCATTATTATCTAAACTAACCTGGGTTTCTAATTCTATCCTTGAAGATATACAATTATCAAGGAGTTGCCAATGAAGACTACAATATAGTGAACACACCTGCACCAAATGGTAAACTGATAATCTAATTTGAACTATATGTTTGTCTTGAAGTATTCATTCGCTAATGCCAATTTCTGCACGTTTTTCAGAGATACAAGCAGCCACTCCTGCTCCCCTTCCCCAGAATGACATTGGAGATGACGATGATGATGAACCTCTGAACGAGGATGATGACGACGAATTAGATGATGTGGACCAAGGGGAGGATCTGAACACTACACACCTGATTTTAGCTCAATTTGACAAGGTAATGACCAGAATAGAGTTTACCTTGGAGGTTGAGTGGTATTTTTCAGTCTTCTTATTATGATGTCGATCTCATAATTCTGTTGTATTGATCTATGCTGATGAAATTTTTAAATGGATGATCGAAATATAGGTTACACGTACCAAAAGCAGGTGGAAATGCACTTTGAAGGATGGCATCATGCACATAAACAATAAAGACATTCTGTTCAATAAGGTGTGATTTGTCTTGTGCTCGTTTCCTCTCCCTCATCGTACGTTTTGCTTACTCATTAATCTGGAAATTGTGAATAATTATTTGGGTGCTATGTTCTTTCTCAGGCAACAGGAGAGTTCGATTTCTGATTTGGATGGAGATAACTCAGATGATGGGTGTTCATTTCAGAGGAAATCCAAAGATATCATTAAATTTTATATTTTGTCTTTGGTCTATCTATTAAGATAACATGCTTATGAGAGGTTTACTGGTTGTTCACATGTAAATAGAAAGCTTTATTTTCGCTAAACGAGTTCTGCATTTTATGATTCTAGACATAATGCAACATTATTCATGTTATATATTGTCTGTTCACACAATTTAAGCTATTATCTCCTCGTATTTGATTCATTTGATTTATTTATTTTTTGTTTCTTGGTGGCTCGATATTAATTTGCAGGTAGATGAGTATAGAGAAAGGCCCCGGCTTTGTTGTACTAGAGGCAGACATATTTCGATTTTATTTCAAGTTCGTCTTAAATTGCATAAAAATATTTGCTTAATGCCCTTTCCCGGTACTCGGGGAGATTAGATTTTCGACCCTCGAGACCATAACTATTTCGTCAATCTATGTAAAATAAGCACCTGTAACCACGTGTAAAAAAGGGGTTCTTTGCATTTTTTTATGTGATGGAAAATATTATTTTATTGAAGAATGTGCGATTGAAAATGAGTAGAAGAATGAGAATGAAAAAATAATGTGGCTCAGACAGGGGCTTAGCACGGTCAGGGGGCTCTTTTTATTCTTAACACGTGTCTATTCATTATTAATTGTAGGCGATCAAATAGAGATTATAGTTATTGTGATAAACGCACAATGAACGCCAACACTACTGATTTTAACATTAAAAACCTAGGAATAAAAACAATAGGACCATAGTATTGCCAAAAATCTCCACGAATGAATAATCGATTATGGGATACGAGTATTCATACATTAGGAACACAACATAGCAGCAACTACAAGAAAGAACAAAGTTGTTGGCGAACATTACTAGATTCTAAATGAAAAATACATAAACGACATAATTTATTCTTGACTTCAACTTACATGTAAATATAGCTAAAAGTAACAAAACTCATTCTAAATGGTTGGAAGGAAGTTGATTGTTTGTGTAGTTAGACAGGATTCAGGAATGTGTATTCAGTTGGGCTGGAGAATCCTTCCATGATTTTCTTCTTCTGGAACTGCAGTAACAATCACATTAGTAAAACATTACAAAAGATATTCTTGAGTTTTGTAGATCAAATTTATCACTTGTATGCTTAGTGTTTTTAAGATTGTATTTTTAGTTCATTCCCACAGATATTCTTAAAGAGTTTTTGTCTAAGGCCGCCAAATTATTTGATGCTACATAGATTAATAATCTATACTACGAGTGTGCCATTCCATAATCTGTAATCCCAGAATGAAGTAGAAAAATAAATTACCTGGATGAGCATTGGTGGAAATGGGGACGAGGGGAGATGAGTTTGCACTGGCGTAGAAGGAAAGTTTAGAAGTAGGTGAATTGGTAGAAGAGATAGAAATCTCCTTAGTAAAAGTCGGCTTGGGTGAGACAAGAAGTGTAGGTGATGAATTTGTTGTGGTCTTAGATGTCACAGAGTTGGAGGTTTCTTCGTGGCGAAAAAAAGACGTCACAGCTTCTTTCACCATCTCGACCACACCAGTATCCTTCACATTTTTCCTAGGACTTATTGCATCTGTTATGGCCTGCGAAAGTGCTCTTTCATTTTCTCCAGGTTCCAACTTATTCAAGAAATACTCCTTTACAGAAACACCTTTGTCCCATCTTTGTGGGCTGCTGCTAGATTGCTTTCCAATCACTGAACTTTCGCCCAATTTCTTCATATCACCAAGATGAATTGCAGAATCTGAAAGTGCATTATGATTTCCAGTCTCTTGTGTTTCAGTTGTTGTAACAGTGAGGCCAGCAAATTTAGAAGTAACCATATGAGTTGGGGTTAACTTCAGAGATACACTTCTAGCCATGGTCTTGTTTCTGCTCATGGCTTTGTCATTTTCTTGTTGATCAGTTTCGTGCTTGACGCTGCCTGGCAAATTGTGTTTCTCAGATACCACTGGAGTTGCTCGTGGATGCTGCCTCGCGTACTCTCGATAAGTCTCAGGTGCCAGTTCCGATTCATACACTGTAAAAAAGAGAAGATTAAGACTTCTTTAGTCTCAATATCATAAATTTACAAGTAAAATTGTTAATGTTATTACTTGGGGCTCCAAGATATTCGGGATCATCATCTTCTTCGTCCAAATCATCCAAGCTAACACCCCACGAGGGTGTGGTATTATCATCATGAAGGTCGTTTCCTTGTTTCTTCTTGCCACTGAGAGTGTGTCGCAACTTCTTAGCTCTCTCCTTTACTTTTGCTAGAACGGATTTCTTGTTAGGGTAGTTGCTGTACTCTTCTTGATCATGATTCTTTCCTAATGTGGGTGAGATGCTTGATGACCACAGCAAATCTTCACCTAAGGAACAATATTTTTACGCTTGTCAGCTTTGAAAGAACAATCTCATTTAGTAATAACTATATATTCGATATCAAAAACAGTGCAAAAAGCTATTGTTGATAAGAGATGAGCAATCAAGCCCTATATCACCCAAGATCATGCTCGAGAATACGAGATAAGGACACCCTCATGCTCATGTGATGCTCCACATAAAAAAATAAATAAATAAAGAACACAATAATCATAAAATCCAAGAATAATGAAATTAAAATTTGTGGCACAAATGTTGAGCAAAACAGTGAATGCTTTCAATGAGATGGTGAGAATTACCATGTAAAAGTTGCTCAAAAGTTGGTGAGGTTTGAGTTTTCGGACTTCTACTATTCTCAGAAGATCTTCGCATCCTATCGGATTGAGACATTTTCTGGGAATTATGGGAAAAAAAGTTATAGATTATTCTGTTGCTGTTATCTGTCTCTCCATGAATGAAATGGGAAAACTTTAAGAGCTGAAAAAATGTGTGAATGCATTTCTTTCGGCTTCTTCATTGGACTATAATTGGAAATATCCATTTATCTTCCAACCAAGAGTTTTGCTTGTTGCAAATTTGTGATAGACCAGGCCCTTCTCTGCTTAGAAGGATGGTCTTCCTCTTTATCCTCCTAATTACATGCTATTGTGTCCTAACAATATTTTTGGATGGATGTTCCTTGTTTTAAGGATTTGGGGTACTAAAAGCTTCATCTTCATGTCTAGTTTTAGCCATTACAGAAATTCGAAATTCCTATTTTACAAGTGAAATATTCACAACAATGACAAATTTAGTCTTACTTTGTAATAACATTAACTAATAATTCAAGGCCATGCTACACTTACATAATTTTTTACATAATGTTTTATCGAATCGACAAGTGGCAGCCCCCTATTTGGGGGGGGNGGGGGGGGGGGGGGGGGCGCAAAACATTATGTAAAAAATTAGGTACAAATAGAATAATCCATAATTCAAACATATAGTCTAAATATCAAAGAAAAGTAACGGTGACTACGTATATTAAACAGAACTTGGGGATATACCCTTTTAGTTTTGTATTCTGGATGCAAAAACTAATTTTAGTATGTTTATTAAAAAGTATGTACTATAAAAAATATAAAAATAAAATATTATGTGTCTCGTAAAGAGAGATATACTTGAATTTCACTATTTATTGCGATTTAGCATAGATTTGGCGATTGTAAATTCGTAATGACATACATGACTTGACATCATATTGGAAACCTAAAAAGAGAGAGATTCCACTTGAGCTTAACTTGATCTAATGACAGAAGCTGATTTAATAATCACTCTCTCGACTCTTGAGCAATTTGAGAATTTTATGTCATTTAGTCGTTTAAAAATATAATGGATGACTTTCTTCATTATATAATATGGGCTACCTACAGAAATATTTTATGATGTAGACAGGAAACAATGAAGAAAACACAATCGAAATCTCATTAACATTCTAGTTTATGTTGAATTCGAAGAATGTTAGAAAATAAGATATCAAAAACTTGTTGATTTGTGCATAAATATCTAAAAGTTATCAAAGAATGATTTTGGCACGTAAAAAAAGTGAACACTACATTCATTTGATTAATGCATTTATATTGAAGTGTGTATGTATGTATGTGAATATCTTTGTCAAGGATAAATTAACACATATTGCATTTTCCAGTTGATCTTCCATTCTGAAACGTGAAGTCATTTAAATGAATACGTAGATGTCTTGTTGGAGAACCAAACAATGGATAGACTAACGTATGGATACACATGGATGGCTATCTTAGTATCGTGTCAATAGTTAATATATAATGTTCGATGGTGGAATTGGTCTTTTGACTTGAGTTGATTATAAAACCTTAAATGAGGATTTTCATATTTTGACTGTTGTATATCGCCTTGTTAGGGGTTATTAATATTGCATTATTCGGACATGGTGAAAGATGAATAAATGATAAATCACTTGTAAATAGTAAGAGACAATATTTTGTCTTTGTCCACTCGATTTGATATAGAAATTCTCGGGCCAAGGTGGAGTTACGAGAAGTAATGCCACTTGTACATTATAGTGTACAAATTAATATATGGATTCATGATATGAATTATATTAACCGACTTCATTTCCTTTTATCTTTTTTTTTTTTTTTGAGTAATACTATTTAAACATCATCGTGTAAATAACGTTGTACGTATAGATTACATGAAAGAGAGATTATAACAACTGAGTTTTTTTTTTCCTCTTCCTGCCATCTATTCATAAGTACACAATGATGTAAAAATAACATTTTTTTTTTCCCGTTTCTCTTTTCATCATATTGTCAAGAATAAAGCTTTGAGTACAGAATCCGACTTCATTTCCTTTTATCTTTATTTTTTTATTTTTGAGTAATACCATTTAAACATCATCGTGTAAATAACGGTGTACATTAGATTACATGAAAGAGAGTTATTATAACAACTGAGTGTTTTTTTTTTTTTTTTTTTCTTCGTCTTCCTGCCATCTTTTCATAAGTACACAATGATGTACAAATAACATTTGTCTTTTTTTTTTTTCCCTGTTTCTCTTTCCATCATATTGTCAATTGTACATAATTATGTACAAATAGGATTACTTTTCAAGTATCACTCGATTATAACGACATAAGGTTGTGACCGATAACATAATTGATTAAATCGAGATGGCTTTTTCCATATCTTGCAATCAATTGGGATAAAGGAATTATATTTATAGCAACTAAACATTTTGGTTAGTCGATGTTCAAATTAAAAATCCAATCTCGTGCAAATTAAAACAGCATTTTGTTGAATTCATAAACTTTTCGAATGCAATTTACCATCATTAAAAATTGTACTGTTCAAATCCACCAGAAAATTCCCATTACCCAACATTTCTTTCATTCTTCATACGATAATTACACAAACCTCATCAATGCATGCATTCAGAATCGGGCCCTGCAATCAGGAAGAGCTTTACACGCTCAACTCGTAATTAACGGGTTGGTTCATTCCACTCACTTTGCTTCCAAGCTAATAGCATTCTACACACGATTCAAACAGTTGGGGCCTGCTCGGAAGCTGTTTGATAAAATTCCTAAATCAAATAAACGTGGTTGGGTTGCTCTTATAGGATCCTATGCTCGCCATGGGTTTTATGAAGAGACCATGTCTATGTTTTTCAAAATGCAGATGGAAGGATTAAGATATGATAAAATTGTTCTCCCCAGTGTTCTTAAAGCCTGTGGACACCTCTCTGATTGGAATACTGGAGAGAAGTTACATGCTGTTGTTTTGAGAAATGAGTTTGAATCTGATGCATTTGTGATGAGTGCACTGATTGATATGTACTCAAAATGTACGATGGTTGAGAAGGCAAAAAGGGTGTTTGATGGCATGGTGGAAATAGATTTGGTGGCTTTGAACGCTATGGTTTCTGGGTATGTTCAAAATGGTGTGGTTACAGAAGCATTGGGTTTGGTTGAGGAAATGAAAATATTGGGAATGAAGCCTGATGTTGTGACGTGGAATACGTTGATTGCAGGGTTTGCACGAGCAAAAGATAAGTTGGCGGTTGAAAAAATCTTCAGAATTATGGATGATGAAGGGGTTAAACTTGATGTGGTGTCTTGGACATCAGTAATCACTGGTTCTGTACAAAACTTTGAGCACGAGGAGGCATTTCACACTTTTCGACAAATGTTGAGTGTTGGGTTGTGTCCAACTTCAGAGACAATTAGTGGTATTTTGCCTGCTGCTGCAAATATAGCAGATCTGCGGCGTGGTAAGGAGATACATGGTTACGCTGTGGTAATGGGGTTTGAAGAGAATGTCTATGTAAGGAGCGCGCTCATAGACATGTATTCTAAATGTGGGTTGATTTCTGAATCAAGGTCATTGTTCCAAAAGATGTCTGAAAGGAATACTGTCACCTGGAACTCCATGGTATTTGGCTATGCAAATCATGGATATTGTAATGAAGCAATCCAACTTTTCAATCAACTGCTTGGGGAGGAGAAAAGAAAAGTGGACCACTTGACTTTCACTGCTGTTCTCACTGCTTGTAGTCATGCTGGGGTGGTTCATCTTGGAGAAAGTTTATTCCAATTGATGCTGGACAAATTTGGGATTGAGCCAAGATTAGAGCATTATGCCTGCATGGTGGATCTATTGGGAAGAGCTGGGAAGCTTGATCAGGCTTATGATCTGATCAATAAAATGACTATCGAGCCTGATTCATTTGTGTGGGGAGCGTTGTTAGGAGCATGCAGGCAGCATGGCAACATAAATCTTGCAGAGATAGCCACGAAACATCTAGCTAAACTTGAACCTGAAAGTTCGGGGAGTAATGTGCTGTTGTCAAATTTATATGCCGACTCCAATAAGTGGGGAAATGCCACAAAGGTGAAGAAGATGATGAAGAAAAGGAGACTCAAAAGATTGCGTAGTTGTAGTTGGATAGAAGTGGTATGATATAGAACAATCCATCCCTTGGACAGGAAACTAGATTTGTAGTAGTTAGGCAGGACAGTGAAGCTTCTTCATTTCATAAATTCCTTTGAACTACATTGGTGTATGCCAACTGGCCCAGATGAGAAGCTTCAGATTTTATCTCCTAAAATGTCATCCTCGATTATCCACTCAATTATCACTGTTTTGATCAGTTTTGAAGCTAAATCAAGTCCAGATTGTACCGTGGACATGTACTTCAACAGAAACCTACCACATGGCTAGCATTCTCTATCGCGCCACAGAATCTTCAATCTCAATGGTTTCTTCGCCACGGAATCTTCGATCTCAATGGTTTCTGTTTTGAGAAGTGTTCCAATGGTAGCATGCAAGGATGTAACTCTATTAACAAAATCCTTTACATAAAAAGAAAATGAACCATGCAACTCTTACATTTTTCTTTCATTTGTTAATTTACCAAGTATTTTATTCTTCCTCTCTTATGGTTTTTCTAGTCTCTGCCTTCTTCATAGTACAGCAAATATTCCAGCATTATACAAGTCTTCATCAAGTTCTATTTTTATGGCATGTTTGGCAAGCTTCTGCTTCTTATAAATGCTGTAAATCTTCTAGTCAGAAAAACATTCTTAGTCTTAGAAGCAGCTTTTGATATTTTAAAAGTTTTGCCAAACGGGCCCTTATTGTGACATCTCAGAGCACCAATGGAGCTGCTGCGAGGAGATGAGGTGCAGCACAATGCATCGTATATAAATCAAAGATGTAAAGATGAACATCACGAAATATGGTCAAGAAAGAGTGCCATCTAATTGTTTTATTTCAAACAGTACTGAATGCAAGTAAATAATTCAAATAACAACTGGTTGATTCTCTCTTTGCATGAAAGAGACTTAACCATCAACATCACACATTTTCAAATTTTTATTCCAATTTCCAAGAGAAATCCTTTAACAAAGTCTCCTGCAGTAGCACTGCAGACCAACGCAGCTTCCACTCATGCTACTTTCATAAAAGCGACAAACTTCATCGCACAAATCCGGACATAGTGCTAGATGTTGGCTCGGATAATCGCAAATGTTTACCGCTTCCACCAAGATGCTCATCTCTGCAACGTTCAGACGTCCAAAAGAAAAAAATTAGAAACAAAAACAAATATTACAAAGTATGCATGACACTGAACTATATAAAGGCCTGATCTCCTGCTTCCAGTAGACACAATAAAAATTTATCGCGGTTGACGTGGCAAGAGAACCTTATTTATCCTGTCTATTGGGGGTAGGTGATCATTTCTAGAACTATACAATACCAATGTTGGTGGCAGCCATCAGGAGGACGAATAGAGCCAGAACTAAATTTTTGGAGCTCCCCATCATGTGTGTGTGTGGAAAATTTCTTGTTTAAAGCCCATATATATAAAGATAAACTGCAGTTAATGCATGCGTTTTCCCCTCCAATTTGTACATTGTTTAAGTTATTCTAACAGTCAGTTTCCAAGAAACAGCCATTCACTTTCTTGATAAGTCAACTCTCTTGATCAAGTTGATACACTAGCAGCTATAGAAATGGCTGCAACTTTGCTATTAAAAAAAAATGCTTTTCTCGATGAGTTTGGTGAGTAATTATTCGTGGCCACTATACAAATTTTAATTAATGTAGTGTCACTTGCATAATTGTTGTATAACTATAACATCACAATATATGCAAATATTTAAACAAGATGGAAGAAATCCTTAATTTGAAGGAAGAAATGCCCAAATTCTCAGGTTTAATCTATATATAATTGGTGCATTTCGACGGTCTAGAACTGGATCAGAATTGTGATGTTTGACTAAAATTAATGAAACAAAAAAATAAAAAAGGAAAGACAGTTGCATTAGGGCTTCAAGTGCGATAATCTCATAATTGATCATACTCGATTTTGACCTTCAGCTCCATATACCCAAGGATTCCTTCCTAGCCCCTCATAATAACAACTGTTGACCTCGAGGATATTGTCTTGAGATGAGTCATCCTCTCGAGCTACAATCTCTAACTTGATGTATAACCTGGTGTCTAGGATGATTCATTTCAATCATTTCAAGATTGTTTGTGTTGAAATCGTAAGTGTACGATATTATAACAAAAAACGGAGTAGAGTATCATCTCCACGAGAATTGCGTTAACAACTAATGAGCATTAATTATCTAAACTTTAAGGAAAATCAATCAACAATCTTAGCGTACGAAAATTCACTAAATTTGAAGTATTAGAGCACATGTATTCACCATAGTTAATGTTGGAATTGTGTTCAAAACCAATAAAAACATATTTGGAATGATAATTGAAAAAGGAAGCCAAAACCTTAATCTATGCAACCGCATAGTCAATAGGTATGCAGCCGCAAGTGAACGTGCAGGGATTTCTGCCCCTGCATCTGTTCCTTTTATGTGACCGCATAGGATTCTTCTATGCGATCGCATAGAAGAAATATATGACCATTGGACTGTCATTTGAATTTTTGGTGGTTATTTGTGAAAAGTTGCAAACTTTTCATGGTTTTTTTGGCTCCATTTCGTGGATATTGATGATTATCTATAAATAGGTAACATGAGATCAATACAAATACATTAAAAACATTATTAAATCCAATATTGAGATAAAATAATCATTCCAAAACAAGAATCAATATTCTTTCACCCATATTGAAATATCTCTTAATGTTCCTAAAGTTTTGGTAGAAAAACATAAGTGTTTTAGTGTTTTTCTTACAAGACTTGATCAATCCTACAAACTATTTGCTGAGAAACCCTTTAAGCACCAGATTCATTCGAGATGGGACAAATATCGTTTGAGGACATCGATCTCCGTATTTAAGCATTTTGATTCTTCTATAAAGTTGTTGATAATTCCTGGTTTTGATTCGTGGCTTTCGTATCAAATCTTTTTGGGGAAATCAGTTGAGGATGTTGATGATTATTTGCTTCTGGATTTTCTCCAACCTCATTCAAGTGGAAGCGAATTCGTTGATATTCTTGATCATTTGTTCATGGGTTTTTTCTCCAACCACTTGCGTAGAAGACCGATGATTTTCCCAACAATCTCAAACGATAGTTTTGCAATGGAAAATGGAACAAGGCTTCAATGAAGTGATGAAATCTGGTAAATTATTACCTTGTCTTCTCAACTATTTCGGTAAGTCGAATTCTAATTTCGATTTCATGAGTATAAGTAGATTTTTGCTTATTGTGCATAAAAAATATTTAGTTAAAGTTGAGATACATACATAGAGTATCATTTATTGGAATATATGCATTATAGAGCATACATGAAATCAAATGATGAAAATATGTTGATGAAGATCTTGTGTGCATATTAAATTACATATAAGGATCATGATATTGCATGAATAAATCTAAATCATACTTTTGATGTATCATGAATATGGTAAAAATGTTATATTGCAACATTTGAATTAGGAAACTTCATGTTTCATCAATTTGTTGAATGAGGCGTAAAAATAATATTTATGTTCATGGGTAATGAATTTGTGTATTGTAGTGATTAAATGAACATAATAGATAGTGATTCTATAACATGGAATCATTCATTTCATATTACTTTGTGGACAAGCAAACCATTGTGCATATCTATATTGAAGTTTTGTGCAAAGTTGATCTATGTAAATGCTTATTACATTGTGCATTAATGATATGAAATGACTTGAGGATACATGCTTTAGTGAAAGATTGTTGTTTCACTTAATTTGAAGAAAGTTATTGATGATAGCTTTTGATATGAAAGAATACTCTTGAATTATTATACGACAATTTAAGTGTACTTTTATAAATTGCAAATAAGGGTATTTAATATAGCTTTGAAACTTTAAATATGTTATATATATATATATATATATAGATGAAAATGTTTGATAATATTTGCTGACATTAAGTGTGGGTTTCATGATCATCAAGTACATAGAATTGCTTACTTATGAATCACTATTCTAAGAGATCGTCATTTTCGAAAACTGTTGGAATATGTATATTGTAGCACATACGTGGATTTTATTCAATAGTTTTTATGAGAAATAATTACATGTTTAGAATTATGAATTTATGTTCATTTGTTCATAATTCATTTTCATGAACCGATGCATGCAAATGTGTTTAATATAGTTGAAAGTACGTGACTTTGAGAAGGAAGTCATATGAGTTTCAATATGAATTTTGTGCAGCAACCATGTGTGTGATATATTTTATTTTATCATACTATATGTATATCTGTTGGTACATGTATTGACTTTCGTTTGTTTAGTGCACGATGATTTGGTTGGAGATACCATTCATTCTGATTAAATGATTTATACAAGTTGTATTAAATAGACTTATACAATGAATGTATAAATATTTAGAATATAAGTTGCTTTTCTTTTACCTTGATCATGATGAGTTCTATATTGTTGAAACTAATTCAAGTCAAACAACAAATGGTTAGAAAGGAGAAAATTTACTCATAACCATTGGACATGTATAAATGTTGGAATAATGCCAACTATTTGAAAGTATATGAACTTTCATGACTATTCCTCTTATTGGAATATGAAAATGATATGATAAATTAGTTGGTTGATTTCATGTCTTGTTAACTTTGATGATAAATTAATTTGATAAAATTAAATGAGATTATTTATGCAAAATTGTATTTGCATAAGAGTATAGGGTGAATTGATACTCATGATTTCACATGACATAATACCATTTTATAAAATATCAAAAGATTGATAAATTGCATATATTTTGAGAAATTGCAATTCTTGTGAATCAAAATGCTTAGTACTCTTCATTGTACTATACTACGATGCGTGAAACCAATTAAGTTGGTTTATGCTTGGAAAAACATTATTGGTCTATGTGATGACTTTGATCAAATTGTGATCAAATTAAATATAGTTGATTTGTCTTACATTGAGTGTAATTGAAATATATTATGGATTAACGATCACTATTTTTGAAAGTACTTAAACTTTCGTGAAACATTTGATATGAACATCATCTATTTGATACTGAATGGAACTATGAAAGAGTTGATGAACTCTAAATTCAATTATAACCAAAA
>CAIGRF010349832.1:8374-23900 GCA_903798235.1 Fraxinus ornus | reverse complement strand
AGTAAAAATAGAGTGCATGCTTAGCACACAATATTGAATGTGACTCAATAATATAATGAACAAGATATAAACTTCTTTTTCTTCAATGTAACTGTCGAGTACATGCCAAGAGATCAAATCTTTTAACGTCAGTAGAAATTGATTGGCATTTATGTTGACCCCAAAAAATGGTCCAACAGAAAATGAACGATTCCAAGTGTCTAATCATCTATAATGCAACTATTTTCATGATGAAAGGGGGTCGGCTTATGGAGTAAGCTTTTTAAGTAGAGAGAATGACAAAGTTCACTTTTAAGTATATAAATTTGCATTAACCTCAAATAATGCTAAGTGTATATTTTTATAGTAGAGTACAATGATTGAAGACCGTTAGATGAAGAAATACGTGGCCCCATCTGTATGGCTTAGGTCTATTATCTAGGCCATCAATCACTAGCCATAAATGCCAAGATTCAATCTTACTTTTGACTTGTGACGTGACAGCGTACATATGTAGAAGCGACGCAGGCGCAGTGTGTTGTCCAATCAATCACTTCATAAGTCATAGGGGTTCAGACGGAAGGACCTCTTCTGTAGGGGGTTCACGCTGTGGACCTCTTCAAAGGGGGTCGGATATGCAATTTTCTGTGGAATTCGCTTCGGCCTTTAAAAGACTGGGTCATCTACTTCGCACCACGAGTAGGCTTATCCTTTTACTGCGTGACAATTTATTTTATGATTATTGATATGAGTATCAGTACCCTAAGTCTAGGTATGATTATTCATATAGTACATGGACTTGCAGAGTTGTGATGGAGGAGGTCCTTGCGAGTTGGTTCGAGGTTTAGGGATTCCATTTCCTTTGGTCAGAGCCCCTGTTAGGTAGAATATCCATTTTTTGGACCGCAAAGTAACGAGGACAGACCGTATGATGCTCATTGTTACTAAGAGGACCAAAAATGGCAGAACCAAAGAACATACGCGATCTTGGACGAGCCTCATGCATAGGCGGGGCCTTATTTACTTGGGTAAACCGAAAAAATACAGAGGTGAAAAACAAGCGGCTCCTGGACGAGGCGCATGTGTAGGTGGGGCCTTGGGACGAACTGGAAAATGGCAAGAGGTAGGAAATATGCTTAGAGAGCCCCCTTTTCGACCCCCGTTGGTGGTTCAAAATGTACTGATTCCCAATAAAGGACAGTGGGGTATTCTAGTCATTTCCAAAACTTGAGCAACGTGCGCATTTAATGCGTAATGATGATGTCGACGCACTTTTGCCTATGCATACGGGTGTTCTGAATGCGTGCTAGCCACGAATCCATCAGGGCCCTTGATTCAAACTAGAATTGACGCCCTTTGATTTTTACGTGGATGATGGTATTACAAGTAGAAGTTCCAGATCAAGTTTGAAGAAGACATCCAAAGGTTGGGGTTCGTCCGTGGAGCCTATATAAAAGGTTGAAAACTCACATTTTCATCTTTTTCCACTTTCTGAAATTTCGAGAGACCAAGTTTCTGAGATCCTTTCGTCCGAGCCTCTTATTTCTTGTCGTAGCTGGTGATTTGATCGCGTTCTTTTATTTTATAGCTCTTCAGGGCCTGTGATTTTAGAGTTCACGTAAGTAACTTTCATTATTGAGTCGATTTTTACACTTTTCTTTCAATTTTAATGGCTTCTTCATCAAAAAGGGTGATATTGGGGGGTCTCCTGGGGTAGATATGGCTCTAATTTGTGCCGAGACTGAAATTCATCCAGTTATTCGCACTGGGAGAATTATGGAGGGATGGGGGACCCCATAGTGCGTGGATGATGTACGAGGGACCCATTGATTATAGTATTAGGTGGGGAGGCTCCTTATAGCCAACTAATATAAAGGAAAACCAGCTTGAGGGGTATAAGGAGATGTATAGGATCGCAGATGATATCGAACTGTTGTTGCCAACCCAAGAGAAAATGGCATGTTTCTCTAGGCAGGGTTGCGTGGCAGTAACCGAGGCGATATTAGCGGGGGAGAGGCTAAGGTTGCCTTTACACCCATTCTTTAGGTTTATCCTTAGGCAGTGCAACCTCGCCCGTACCTAATTAGTGCCTCATGCATGGAGCCAACTAGTGTGGGCTTTCCTTCTTTAGAAAGAGGTTACACTAGGTGGGGACATGCCTCCTCATGTGTTCTAAACCCTTTTCCAACCCCGAGCCTCTAGTGGAGGGGTCGACTGTAAGGGGTGGTATTGCATCAATCTCTGGGGCTCACATTCTCCCTTTGTCTGGGGGACCCCATCCTCTATCAAAAACTGGAAATCATCTTAGTTTTGGGTGAGGGGTCGTTGGAAGACTATAGAAGGGGATGTGGTCCCAAAGATTACAGTACCGACCCAATACCACGGGTACAGTGAGTCGAGCCCCATTTGTTCCTTACTTTTATTATTTCATTTCGTTTTAATGTTAAGCTAATACAAAGTTCATGTAGCTGCAGTTAACCAATATCAGCTCGAGCCATCTGAGTAGGCTGCTGTAAGGGCAATTTACAGACTTCCCATAGAGAGGAGGAACTTCAAGAATTTGATTTCCAGGAGGACCTTCTTTGTCACTCATTTTCTAATGGCCACCAAAGGTAGTGTAACCGGTTCGACAGTGTTCTTTTACTATCTTTACTATTGTAGCTCGTCTGACTTGTTGCTTTTCTTTAGGTCAACACGATAATAAGGAGCGGGTGAAGCCAACCCTTTTCGAATTGAGGAACATTGGAGAGGCTAAGAGGAAAAAACCATTAAGCAATGGCTTGTCCTCTTATAAAAATCAAAAGGATGAATTGGCCCGTTTATCCAAGGCGAATCCCCCACCTCCCCATTCGAAACCTGATGAGAAAGATAAGGGAGAAGAGAAAAAGGAAAGAGAGGCCTCCATAGATAGGCCTTACAAAAGGAAGTTGGTCCTTTCCAAGAATGTTAGCCCATTGCCTCCGCCAAAACGTCAAACTACTTTGGGAAAATTGTTAAAAAGGCCTATGGTGGTTGAGCTCATTTCTGCCCTTAAAGTGGTGGAGGATGAAGAGGTAACGGAGGAAGGGGTCTCCCTTCAAAGGAAAAAGAAGAAGGTCGCCAATACAATCGTCCATAGCGAAGATAAGGTCCAAAAGTTTCTGGGAGGGCGATCTGATGAAATCGCCTCAGCCGTTTTGGAGATGCTCCCGGTGGAGGCTCAAGAGGTGGCGATGCTCAGCCATAAGTACTGGACTGATAAGTATGCTACTCACGTCGAATCTTGCGACATAATTGACTTAATGGAGGCTGGGCTCGCCATGCAGGCTCGCTCACAGAACTTCTTCATCACCACCCAGATGGAGGTGAGACGTATGTAGGGGGTCGTCAAGGATTATTCCCATCATGCACAGAACGCGGAGTTTTATATTATCAAGGCCAATGCTGAGGCCTCCTCTGCAAAGAAGGCCGCTGAAGCCTCCAAGTTAAAACTTGCGGAAGCTGAATATAAGGTGGAGACACTTTTAAAAGAGAATAAGGGGCTGAAAGATGAAGTCTATCTCTATCGAGCCGATGTTAATGCCCTGACAAAGCAGGTTGAAAATTATGATAACCTTCAAAGGATAGCTTCGTTGGCCCTAGAGGTGGCCAATAAAGAAAATGGGGAATTGAAGACATGCGTTGATAAGCTCCAAGCTGAGGTATCGGCCTTAGATGAAAGGTTAAAAAAAGCTGAAGAGGCTGCGGTTCATAACTATGTATCACATTTTCACGAATTCGCCGAATTTGATGGGCTCGAAATTCATTGGCGAAGGATCGCATATGATGAAGTTTTTGCCAAACTGTCGAAGCTGCATCCTCAGTTGGACTTATCCTCCCTAAGGAATGCGTTCTTGCCAGAGGAACCCTCGACCCCAGTGATTGAAGGAGAAAGAACGGAGATGGCGGATGCCTCGGAAGGGTCTCCAAAGGAAGACGTTGTGTGCGTAGACTAGGTTCTTTGTAATAGTCAGCTCTTCCTTTGTAAATTTTGATTGTAATAAAATTGACTTCTTTTGTTATCTTCTTTTTTCTGATTTATACCTATTTAAAATTTTGTCAGTATTACCTTTTTATATAACCCCACAAATGATAATAGTTGACGACCTGCTGTGATTTAAGCCGTGCGTACCCTTATATTGGCTAAGGTTGCAAGTTACGATAGCTGTTGTAGGGGTTCGGCCCATTCGTATAATTGATAATTCACGAATTTTTTATAGTTAATAATTTGATGGAGATATGGACTCGTCATATATTAACCTTTGATGGAGAAGTATGAGCCGGTCATACTTAGCTGGTAATTTCGAATTTGTTTTAGTTTATAATTTGATGGAGATAAGAGCTCGCCATATATTAACCTTTGATGGAGATGTATAAGCCGATCACACTTAGCTGATAATTTATGAACTTGTCATAATTAATAACTTGATGGAGATATGAGTTCGCCATATATTAACCTTTGATGGAGAAGTATGAGTCGGTCATACTTAGCGATATTTTATGAACTTATCATAATTAATAATTCGATGGACATATGGGCTCGCCATATATTAACATTTGATGGAGAAGTATGACCCGGTCATACTTAAACAAAGGAAGGACATTCATTGACCATAAATGGTAGATATACAAATGAGGCCTTACTAGTAATACACGCGTAGGTGTTCCACATTCCACGGATGGGGTTGAGCCTTTCCATCCAGATTTTCAATCAAGAACGTCCATGGACGAACTTCATTTGCAATACGGTAGGGGTCCTCCCAGTTCGGGCCTAACGTGCCTACTCCAGGCTCTTTTGAAGACAAGAACACCCTCCGGAGCACTAAGTCACCCCTCCTAAAGGACTTTCGCTTGACCTTAGCATTGTAGTATCGCATTATCTTCCTTTGGTATATCATCAATTTAACTTGCGAGGTCTCTCTCCTTTCTTCAAGGAAATTAAGCTCACCCCGTCTTATCTCATCATTGGAGACTTTATTGAATTGCAAGCGCCAGGACGATGGCAAGCCAACCTCCACAGAACTCATTGCTTCCGCTCCATAAGTCATGAAAAATGGGGTCTCCCCGATAGCTATTCTACTCATAGTTCTTATTGCCCATAGCACATTGGGGAGCTCATCCACCCATGCTCTATTTAACTCATCTAGGTTCTTCTTGAGGAGTTATTTTATGATTTTTTTGATGGCTTCAACCTGACCATTTTCTTGAGGATGGTGAGGGGAGGAAAAGTGCTTTTTGATACCTAGTTCGTCGCAGAGGTCACGAAGCATCTTGTTATCAAACTGTTGCCCATTATTTGTAACTATTAGTGGAGAATCCCGAATCAACATATAATATTCCTCCATAGGAATTTTGAAGTGTGTACCTCAGTGATTTTTGCCAGTGGTTCAGCTTCAACTCACTTAGTGAAATAATCGATGGCGACAACTGCATAATTGGCTCTCCCATTTCCTTTGGGCATGGGGCCTATCAGATTGACCCCCCATTTGGCAATGGGCCAGGGACTGGATGCGGCAGTAAGTTCCTGGGATGGTTATCTCTGTATAGGAGAGAAGCGTAGGCATTTATCGCATTTCTTTACGAAATGGACGACATCCTTCTTCAAGGTGGGCCAGTAGTACCCTTGCCTTAGAACTTTGTGGGCGAGTGTTAGGCCTCCAGTGTGATTGCCGCATATTCCCTCATGTATCTCTCTTAGAGCATAGTCCTTTTTGTTTCCTTCGGTGCAGCACATGAGAGGTGACGAAAACCCTCTTTTGTACATGATGTCGTCCTTGATCAAGTAGTGAGCGGCTCTGCATCTAAGTTTGCGAGCCTCTTCCTTGTTTTCTTGGAGGATGTGATCTTTGAGGTATGCCAGGATGGGTCGCATCCAATGCAGAGTTTCTTCAACCCACATCACTTCTTCTGACTTGGCGGTTGAAAGTCTGGCAAGGTAATCAATTGGTACGAACTTAAGTAACTCTGAATCTTTACTGCTAGCCAGTTTCGACAGTGCATCTGCGTGTGATTTTTCTGCCCTAAGAACTTGGATTAGTTTAAATTTGTCGAAGTAAGGGATCAGCTCCTTGACCTTCTTCAGGTAGGTTGCCATACTTTTGTCCTTGGTAGCAAAATTGTCGTTAACTTGGCTTACAACGAGCTGAGAATCACTTCGGACTGCTAAACTTTTCACCTGCATTTCTTTGGCTAGTTTGAGGCCTGTTAGGAGTGCCTTATATTCAGTAGCGTTGTTAGAGGTATTGAATCCGAACCTTACTGCACAATTAAGCTTGTGGCCCTCGGGGCTCTCCAATAACACTCCAACTCCTGAACCACTTTCTCTGGCTGATCTATCCAGAAATAATATCCAGGTCGGTGGTTCGGCAGGTTCCATAGTAATGTTGATATCCATTGCTTCTGTAAATTCTGCCACAAAATCTACTATTGCCTGTTCCTTTATCGCGATCATTGGTTGGTACGAGATGTCAAATTCACTTAGCTCCATAGCCCACTTCATCAATCTTCTGGAAGCATCTGGTTTTTGAAATACCTGTTTAAGGGGGAGGCTCGTCAAAACACGGATGCTGTAGGCTTGGAAATATGGCCTCAACTTCCTTGAGGCGGCCATGAGTGATAGGGCTAGTTTTTCTACATTAGTGTAACGTGTCTCTGCTGGTAGAAGGGCCTTGCTAACATAATACATTAGCAGTTGCAAATTACCCTCTTCTCGCATAAGTACCAATCTTACTACATCAGTGCTCACAGCTAAGTACAATGACAGAACTTCTCCTTCTTCCAGCTTGGAGAGAAGTGGAGCCTGCCCCAGGTGTTTCTTCAGCCCCTAAAACACCTCCTCACATTCTTCGCTCCGTTGGAAATTTTTTCCTCCCTTTAAGGCCTTGAAGAAATGGAGGCATCTATCAGTAGCTTTGGAGATGAAGTGGTTTAGTGTTGCAAGCCGCCCTGTTAGGCATTGCACCTCATTTGGTTTGCTAGGAGACCTCATGTTTAATAACGCTTTGATTTACTTAGGGTTCGCCTCAATGCCCCGTTGATTAACAATATAACCTAGGAATTTTCCCGAAGCGACACCAAAAGCGCACTTGGATGGGTTCAGCTTCATCTAGTATTTCTTTAGAATCTCAAAGATAGCCTACAGATGCCCTATATAGTCTGTCAATTTGAAACTTTTTACTAACATGTCATCCACATATACCTCCATTATTTTACTTAGGAGGTTGACGAACATCTTGTTAACCAGCCGTTGGTAAGTGGCTCTGGCATTCTTTAAACCAAAAGGGCATGACTTTGTAGCAATACAATCCTCGATCCGCAATGAAAGAAGTGTACTCCTCGTCAGCAGGGTGCAAGGAAATTTGGTTATACCCGAAATAAGCATCCATGAAGCTCAAAAGTTCGTAGCCTGCAGTGGAATCGACCAATTAGTCAATCCTTGAAAGTGGAAAACTGTCTTTCGGACATGCTAGGTTGAGGTTGGAAAAGTCTACGCAGACCCTTCATTTGCTGTTAGATTTTTTTTACCAAAATAGGGTTGGGTATCCATCTTGGGTACATTGCTTCCCTAACAAACCCATTGGACACGAGCATATACACCTCTTCTTTCAGTGCAGTATATCACTCCAAATTCAAAGCCCTCATCTTCTGCCTGTAGGGAACGAATTTAGGATCTATGTTGAGTTGATGGCAACTGGTTTGTAGGTCAATTCCCATCATGTCTTCATGTTTCCAAGCGAATATATCCAAGTTGTTGAGTAAGAAACTTTTTAGCTTGATTTTTAGCTCCGGGTTGAGTTCTCTTCCAATTTGTAACGACTTAGAGGGGTCTTCCGGATTTATGGGAAAAAGCTCCAACTCCTCCACTAGAGTAGCCTGCGAATTTGATATAGTGATCCTGGGATCTAAGTCCACCTCAACCACCCCTTCTTCAAGGACATCTACCCTGTTGACATCTCCCTTTGTTCAGGTGTACCTTCTTCAGGTGCGTCAGCCATTTCAGCATCTATCATCACCATATTAATGCTACGGGGTTCGGATTTTCTCAAAGAGCTTAAGTAGCATTCCCTTGAGCTTGCTTGATCACCCCGAACCGTAAAAATTCCTTCCTTCATGGGAAATTTTTCCAGAGGTGGTGTATGGAAGTTACTGCCTCTAGTTCCCTGAGAGTGGGTCATCCTAAAACCCCATGGTAAGTAGATCTATGGTCCATAACCAAAAACTCCATAAAATGTTGGGCCCTGAAGGGAAACTCTCCCATCTCTATTGTCAGTGTGATTTTCCCTCTTAGGACGATGTTGTCACTAGTAAAATCGTACAAAGGGACGGTCATAGGAGCAAGTTCGTGATCCACTGTCATTTTGTCAAATGTGGTTCCAAAAAGTATGTTAATAGAGCTTCTATTATCAACCAGGATGCACTTGAGACTATTTCTGGCTACAACGGCTCGGACCACCAAGGCATCGCAATGCGGATAATGAACTCCCACGGAATCTTCTGATGAAAAGGTGATCGGTGGGGTGTTCCTGGGGCCTCGGCCAGAGTTGTTGATTAAATAATTCAACATGGGGTGATCCTTTTCTTATCTTGCATAATTCCTAGAGCGTTTTGGGAACTACCTCCAACATGTGGACCGCCAATTATGGTGTCAATTTCCTTGATGGGTGCGTTGTCTGCGTTAGCTGGGGGCTCCCTCATGGGTCTCTGACCCCTTGCTCTGTTTCTATCCTCTTCATGCTCTCTCCTAGATGACTCATTCCGACGGTTCCGCCTTGCCTCGTTATATCGGGGCTCTTGTCGAAGCGGGGGAGTATTTCCTTGTAAGTGAAGGGTATTTCTACCTTCAATATGAGGGTCAACATGCTCTCCGCAACGCTACCTAGATAAGCAATTTTCGGTGCTATGGCCGGTGGATTGATGATAGGTATAGTATTGCCTATTTCTAAGCTCGCCACCCCTTGTTCTGCCTCTGCCTCTTTCTCTTGGTAAGTTTGGTGGCCTGTGAGTATCAGGACCGACCTCTTCATATGCCAAGAGGGCACAACATTCAATATTGCAGTGGCTAGTGCTTACCTTGAGGTGGGGGCTATGGTATATCCTGCTTGGGTCCATTGCTGGTCCACCAGGTGAGACACAGGGCCCCTCCTGTACCTTTGGGGTAGTGGGAGCCCCATCGAAGTCCGGTTGCGATGATCAATCAGTTCTTCGTTGATAATTTCACTTCTCATCATCTCTACTAATGCGTCGTAGGTGGTGGGATTCTTGTTACGCACGTCCTTCTAGAATAAGGTTTCATTTTAAGACCTCATCTTAGGGTAGAAAGGCCCTCCCTATCCGTGACTTGTTTGCAGTATGTCATTTCGTAAGTAAAGCGGGCCAAATAGCTCTTTAGGGTTTTCCCTTCTTGCTGTCTCATATCTTGCAACCTCTGAATTGGGGCTTCTTCCTCCTTGCTAGATAAATATTGGTTCAGAAAGGCCTTCTTCAGGTCCGGCCAACTCTTGATGCTGCCTGTAGGAATGCGGTTGTACCATATTTTCATCGCTCCTATCAGTGTGAGGTGGAAAGCTCTGCATTTTAACGTTGGTGAGGCTCCTCTTAAAGACATTTGAGTTTTGTAATTGTTAAGATGTTTAGCTGGATCACCTTTGCCTTCATACTTAGGTATTTTTGGGGGAACGAAATGGCTGGGGATCGGGGCGCTTCACAGTTCTTGGGAAAATGGTAAACTTTCAACATCGTCATCCAGTTCAAATGACCTGCAAGGACCGTCAATAATTTTCATACTTGATATCGAGGTTGTGCTGCATTAGCCTGATTTCTTGCATTTGCAGCGTCCCTTCTTTCCCGCATATTCCTGGGCGGTGATTGGATTCCCTAAAGCTCATATCCCCCATTTTGATCCCATGTTCTTTGAACTAAAAGAGGCTGTTGTAACCTATTTCAAGGTCTGGAAGGTCCAATTCTGTCAAAGATACTGGCAGACATTTGTGGTTCGTGCTCCTGTGAGTATTCTGGGGGGAAGTTTTTTCCCACAGGTACATCACTACCGAGGTGGCTTGTGACATGGTTGGTGGAAGTATCAATTCCCACATCTCTTTCTACTAGGGCATTTCTCCCATATCTTTGAGGGTATGTTGCCGTGTCAATTTCCTCGCCATCTGGCGAAAGGCTCTATGCTGAGGTAAATAGGGCCCAGCTTGTTACTGCATCTGCATTGATAGTTGTTGCATGGTGGCATTTTGTTAGGCTATGTTCCTCATATTTACGGCCATTTCTCCAACTTCTCGTGCCAAACGCGCAGTGGTACCGCCTCTCATGTGCGGTGATGGGGACGGTATATATTCACATTTGTGCGGAGGACCTCTTCTTCATAGGCCTCCTGCTGCCTTTCTCCATTATGTGTTCATTGGTGACTTGAACTCATGGTATCCTTCGGATTGTCTACTTGCAATGATTCTTTCTTCAAGAATTGAAACCTTTCTCCAAGGCTCTTTGATGATGGCCTTTACCATTAGGATATACGTGGTTATTGTATCAAAGATTCTCATAGACGGCGCTAATCTGTTGACCCCAAAAAATGGTCCAACAGAAAATGAACGATTCCAAGTGTCTAATCAGCTATAATGCAACTATTTTCATAATGAAAGGGGGTCAGCTTATGGAGTAGGATTTTTAAGTAGAGAGAATGCTAAAGTTCACTTTTAAGTGTATAAAAGTGCATTAACCTCAAATGATGCTGAGTGTATATTTTTATAGTAGAGTACAACGATTGAGGACCGTTAGATGAAGAAATACGTGGCATCATCTGTATGGCTTGGGTCTATTATCTAGACCATCGATCACTCGCCATAAATGCCAAGATTCCCATATCTTACTTTTGACTTGTGACGTGACAGCGTACATATGTAGAAGCGGCGCCGGCACAGTGTGTTGTCCAATCAATCGCTTCATAAGTCCCAGGGGTTCGGACGGAAGGACCTCTTCTGTAGGGGTTTCTCACTGTGGACCTCTTCTACGGGGGTCGAATATGCAATTTTCAGTGGAATTCGCTCCGAGCTTTATGAGATCGGGTTGTCTACTTCGTAACACGCGTAGGCTTGTCCTTTTGCTTTGTGACAATTTATTTTACGATTATTTATATGAGTAACAATTTCCATGATCTTAAGGAAAATATAAAGCCGAGTTGATACTACTTGCATTGGATTACACCCATTGTACTCTAATAAGACTAGGTACTATTAAGTTCGCCTTGGTTTTGTGCTGAAATCAAGAAAGGGGAATTTGCATTTTTCATTCCCAATCTTTGCAAAACGTAACAAATTTATCCTTGACCTTTTTATTTTAGCATAATTTATTCCTACCTTTAAATTATATGCCAAAACTTATCCTTCTTTCTATTTTCTTATAATTAAGGGTAAATAAAACTGAAAACTCATTGACGCATTAGGGAAAATTCATTTAGAATGGCTGAAATTTATTTTATGTCAATTTAATTTATGTTTCGTGTTCAATGATGCACTTGTATTAACATAATTTTTGTTCACTAGATCGTCAAATTAACTTTATTATGAATCAAACTAAAGTCAAAAACAAAGTCGATAAATGGTAAAAAAAGAAAGAAAGTGAAATTCACTAATTAACTTGAGATCAAATGAGATTTATTGATCAACGTAAAATTCCGCAATAAACTCACTTTCACCTTTGTTTTTATCTTATATTTTGTTTAAGAATATGAAAATTCATCTTTTAATATGATTGGAATCAGGCTTAGGACTTGTGACTGAAATATGTTACTGTGGAGTCAAGAATGGATGGAATTGGGTAGTAATTAAGGTTTTTCTTTCATTGTCAAGGTGTGTGAACATTGAAATTTCCGAATTAGTTGGGTAGAATATTCCTACTCAAAGTTTTGAATTTTCCAATTTACTCGTGTTTATAATTTTTTTTATTTCCTGGATAATTAAATAATTAAATTCCATTTATTTTAAATATTAGACTATGCTTGGGTCATGTCCATAAATTATTTTTAAAATTTAAGTCTTTTTATTTATATATTTCGAGGAATCTCAATTTTATTCATTTATGTACAACTCCTTTCTACAAATTTATAACTTAAACCTTGTAAACATTTCCTAGAAAATGTTGTTACTCACTGGACCATGCATGCAAGCCTACTTTACCAATAATATATATTATCAACAGACAAGATGAAAAAGAAATATTCTTTGTTACTTACTATGTCCCAGGATGCTTATTTGTATTTGCTTCTATCACATTGTGCTTGAAGAATTTCATCATTCCAAAATTAGATATTTTTGGGTTCATTTTCTCATCAAGTAATAATTTACTGGCTTTCTAAATCCCTATGTATTATCCGTAATCGTGAGTATTTGTGTGAAGATAGAGCAATCCTTGAACAATCCCTTCGATGGTGAACGTGTATCCAGATTAAGAGCTCCCTCTTAGTTGGACATGTCATATACAATGTTTGTTTACTTCCTCATTATTGTAGAATGAAAATGAAAAATATAACCGTTATTGGACCCCACATAAGAGATAGAAATTCAAAATTGATGGCTTGATGTGATAGATAACGGTCATATTTTTCATTTTTATGGATGAAAAATGAGAAACAAACGGGGGCATATTATCTTCTATTTTCTTGATTTATTTTATGTTAGTTGCAAGTTTAATTAGTTTTATTATGGATTTTTTGAAAGGGTTCATAATTTATTATTAGCATATTTTTCTATTTTTGTATTCTTCTAAATTCTTTTAATGTTTTATCTTGAGACTTAAGTCTCAAAATACCTCGAGGCTTATGTCTCGTCTCATGGAGATAAAATTAAGAATGGGACACTGTCCAGTTCGATCCAATTTCGAAGGAAATCAAACCGGACTAAGTATTAATGAGAATGGTAGATATGGAATCATTGGTTCCATTTCTAACATAGAATTGAACTAACCAGTTCTGGTTCAGTCCGATTCGATTATTTATATTATTATTTTTTTATAAAAATGAAGTATTAAACTACTGACTATCACCAATAAATTGTACATTCTGCCATTACTTATTCTTGTATAGTTCAACAATAAGCAAAATCTAGATAATATTTTTGCAAAATCACTCAAATCTGGCAGCAGAGGATGAACTCATATTTGCAAAAACAAAACGGGGGAAAACTGTAAATATTTCAGACACCAACTACATAAAAACACAAAAAATGTGTTTAGACCAAATAAGTAGGCAATGAAAAGCACAAAATAAAAGGACATATTTTTATGCCAACAAGTCTCATAAAGAGAAGAATAAGAAGAAATGTAATAAACAATTACAAATCCACATATTCGTGTAATATTTAGAAACATCTGTTGATAAAACTGTAAAAGAAAAATCAAACTTCACTGAATCGCAAATTCCTAAATACATCAAACATTTCAGTCAAATAATTTTTTAGCAAATGGGCCTCTTAAATGAGGAAAAACTAAGAATTCAAGATCAAAACTTACAAATGAAAATAAAAATCTGGTTTGCAGAATCTTGGCTAGCAGCTGTTGCAAGAAAACCATCCAGCTGCTAAGATTTTCACTTTCAGTCCATCTTTCTCTCACAAATCGAACTCCAACTCTGTTTTCTCTCTTCATCCGTGATGGGTCATCTGCATTTTTGTTCTCCTGTCTCTGTCAAGTATGGGTCGGCGGTGACATCTTTGAGTGAGAGGCGAAGAAAGAAGTGGGATTGAAAGACATTGCGAGAAGAGAGGCGTGAATGGAGGGAGGCGGGACTGGAGGGATTTTGTTGGGAAGGGAATTTTGGAGGTCTTCTAATCGAGAATCACAACATTGCAATGAATGAAATTAATTTTTTTCGGTTCCAATCAGACGTTATATGAGGAAACGCAGTGCTAACACTACCTTCACAAAGATTCACACTAACTTCAAATTGTACAGACTTCTTACTCTCTAATATAAATTTTTTTTATATTTTATGAAGTTTTTTCCTTAAACAGATGGAAATCGAGAAACCATACATACAAAATGTACTGGAACAAAAAAATGATAACAAATGAATAATTTTTGCTGGAAGAGAGGAAAACGGGAGAAAATCCACATAATAAAACTTCAAATTGTACAGACTTCTTACCCTCTAATATAAAAATATTTATATGAAGTTTTTTTCCTTAAAACAGATGGAAATCGAGAAACCATACATACAAAATGTACTGGAACAAAAAAATGATAACAACAAATGAATAATTTTTGCTGGAAGATAGGAAAACGGGAGAAAATCCACATAATAAACTTCAAATTGTACAGACTTCTTACCCGCGGACACGGAGAGAATCTGTTTCTCCGCCATCCGTGTCCTCTCGGACACGGAGACCCGGGCGTCTCTGGCAGACACGGAGACGCCCGATGTGCCTGTGTCAGGCGGAGACATGAATTGTGTCTCCGCCAGACACAGAGGCACGATCCGTGCCTCCGCGCGCCATACAGGCTTTTCTCGGTGGTGTGGCCACGAGAGGAAGCTCCTGCCGCCAGAAGAAATGGAGTAGAAGGAGAAGAAGTTACCTTGGTGGTAATGATGGTAGTGATATGTGAGAGAGATAGAATGGTTGGAGTGAGAGAGATGGAATGGTTGGAGATAAAGAAAGTGTTGGGTAGTTGAGTGAGTAGGGGAAGGTGTAAATGCAAAGTAGTAGAGTAAATCTAGGAAATTTGTTTAGAAATGAAAATTCAGGCAGATACCGCGAAAATTCAAAATCAATTAATAAATAAACAATAACTTAAATAACAATAACAACAAGGTTTCAAAAGAAGAAATGATTTTTTTAATGATTAATTCAAAATGACCAAATAAACTTCTACATCACAAGCTTTTCAAAATTTCTCATTACAAACTATCATTAGACTTTAATTCTATTCACCAAGACAAAAGCAACAAAAGCTACATTAGTTTTCTATTCACTGTAATGAGACAAAAGCAACAAAAACTACATGAGGTACATCATGCTATTCAAAAGTTTAAAATTCTTAACATTCTTCATCAACTTCATCAGGTGATTTACTCAGCGCAATTGCCTTCCCTTTTCCAGTATCATCCTCTTCACCTCCTTTCTCATCTGGAACAAAAAGTAATTCTCTTTTAGCCAATGATTTGTTACAATCTCCTTGTGTGAATTGCAGAGATTTAACCAATGGAATCAGGGAGGTGCTTTCATCAACACTTTCACATGGACTTTTTTTGATTGTTGAATCAATCAGAAATACGACATCATATTTGTACTCTTCTCCATTTTTCTGTTTTACAGCTTTGACATAGAAAAATAACTCATCATCTGTGAGAGTGAGAATTGATTCTGGAAGGGTTGTTTCCTGAAAAAAGAAAAGAGAATGTAAATGTAAACACCCATGAATGTAATAATAACTGAATATATTTTTTTACATGAGGCACTTCTTTCATCAACACAAGTGCTGAGCATTGTAAAAACTTTTCAGCAGGTTCTCCTATCAGTGTAGCATGAATATA
>CAIGRF010349790.1:5294-29030 GCA_903798235.1 Fraxinus ornus | reverse complement strand
GTGACTATTAATCATAAAATGTGACTTTATTTAATAAATATTTTTAATTAATTAAATGTATACCTGATTTTTGAATTTTCAAACTATTTTACCTTATTTTTGAATTGAGACAAAGAATACACTTTAGATATGAATTTTTCCTTAAAGCACGGGACAAAGGATCACGAGAAGAATACAAACGGGATAATTCCATTGGCTAGCCATTGCTGCCTCACGTGTTGGACGTTTCTTCCGACTTTAACCCGCGCGTCATTAACTCTCATCCTCCGTTTCTTCCGACTTTAACTCGCGCGTCATTAACTCTCATCCTCTTTATTTTAAAACACTTCACATAAACACGTCAGTTTTCTGATAAACAAGCCTCCGGTGCCGCTCCAAAATTCAGTAGAAATGATGCACTAATTTTTCTTCATTTTTCGCTCATTATAAATGGCATCCATCACTTCCGTGGAGTTGAATTACATCCTCTTTCGTTATCTACAAGAATCAGGTTCTCTCTGTCACTCTGTACATATGAATATGTAGATATGCACGTGTATGTGTATATATCCATGCTCTTATATATATATATGTCTGAATTGCTTATGCATGTTTGCAATGTTTTAGAATTTATGTTTAAGCGGGAATTGATTCAGGTATCGTTGTCACGCGGTTTTTTAATTCTTAATTAGGGTTTCTTTTTTGGCGCTATAGACATTTCAAGATTTTAAAAAAAATGATCTTCCTCTCAGGGAATTTACCAGTGAGAATGATTTAGGTGCCCTCGGCTATGATTCTTGGGGATGTCCTTCAGATTTGTAATCGTTCTTACTGATTTGCCTTGGGTTTTAGCAGAACATGTAATATTGATTTATTGTTTTGGGCAAAAATTATCCATGCGTTGGCCTAGTGTCTAAATTAATTTTGCGCGAGTTTGATTTAATCTATTTGGCCAAATTATGGAAATTGTGAAAAAAAGGGATATCTAGGGATTAAAAGCTTGGTGTGAATTTGACTCTACAAGATTTGAATTAAGAGAGAAGGATTTTAGGTTGATCTCTTTGAGCAAAATTTGGCTGAATGAGGGGTGCTTATAAAAATTATACACAGTAACTATAAGTGGTTGCAAAACCTTGAATGTTAACTGCATTAAATAATATACTATGTCTTCAAGTGCAACATTAATCATTGGACTTGCTGATACTATTTCGTATTTGATGCCTGCATAGAGGAATTACCACGAAGAAAAACATAAATTCTTGCAAGCTCATTTAGTCCATCCAACTTTAGCCCTAGGCCTTGTATGGGCATAAGATACATAATTTTGATTCAATAAGCTTAGGCTTAAAAATTTTCCATGGGGTGTGCTTAAATAACCTGAGTTCACATATTTAACCTAGATGCATTTGGGTGCTACTTCGTTAATGCATACAATCCTAGGAATGTGTAGGGCGGTTGCTTATTTTATTTATTTATTTTTTTCATTTACAAAGAGAAAAGCTTTATTGGACAAAGGAAGGTCTTTCTCTCCACCCCTCTCTCTAACCTGTGATGTAACAAATTTCCTGGTAGGTTTTACCCACACAGCATTTGTTTTTGGCTATGAGGCTGGTATCAACAAGTCCCCTATTGATGGCAATTTAGTTCCACCTGGAGCTCTGATCAGATTTGTACAGAAGGGATTTCAATACTTGGAGATGGAAGCAAATTTGAGTAATGTTAGAAAATGCATGATTCTTCTTTACATTTTGTCCCAGCTCAGCTGTGGTTGCAGTTTATATTCATCTAATTTTCTTCTAATATAACAAAAGGAAAATCTTTATGTCGATTGATGTTTGTTTTACCCTAATCAGGCGGAGACTGACGTGGATGAAGACTTCTCATTTCTGCAACCTTTGGATCTCATTACAAAGGATGTCAATGAACTGCAGAAAATAATAAAGGACAAGAAAAAGAACCGAGAGGAGGCTAGGGGAAAGGAATTAGACAAAGAAGCTGAAGGTGCTAGTGGGTGTATAAAAGTTAATGAAGAAAAAGAAAAGGATAAAAAAGATAAGGAATTGGACAAAGAGCACGAAGGAGGAAGTAGGTATGTGAAAGACAAGGAAGAAAAGGTGAAGGGGAAAAAAGATAAGGAGAGACGGGATGTTAGGGAAAGAGATTATGAAAATGGCAAAGATAGAGTTGAAAAGGATAATAAGCGAATCAAAAGGCTGCAAGAGGATCGAAACGACAGAGAAATGATTACTGATCAAGATAACAGTGAAGGCGTCAGACAAGAAGAAAATGGGTGTTGCGGGGATAAAACCACTTTTGGTAACCTTGAATTAATACTCTTAAGTGCATTTTATTTTTCTCCTATTTTTTGAGTCTTTATTTGGGTGTTCTTTCGTCCTCTGTTAGGTTACCTGTTCTTCACTATGGGCGTTTGACAATGCCATTGTGATGCACAAAAATGTGAATTACAATTCATCTTGGCTTTCTTAGTTGCAGTTTGGATTCCTGGCACTGTTACTTCTTATATAACAAAAAAAGAAAATTTGTTTGCCTTCATTCTTCAAGTGCCATCAACCTTATTTTCTTTTCTTATATGAATAAGAAATAGAAATGCTTAATAATTTGTAATGTCATTGACTAAAGCTGCATGCTCCATGTCAGCAGTGTATCAATTAATTAACTATTCTAATCTTCTTATCATGTTAATAGGACCTGAACCCATGGATGTCTTTGTCCGCTCACCATCTCCTAATCGTGAGATCCCTAGTTCTGATGTGTTAATTTTGGAAGGACATACTTCTGAGGTCTGAATACCTGTATGGCATGCAACCCATTTCGTTTTTAGGCTTAACTGCATATATCAATCTGCACATTTTCTTCTGTTGCAGGTTTGTGCTTGTGCATGGAGTCCATCAGAATCCCTTCTTGCTTCTGTGTGGGTATTTTCTCCTGTCTCAGATGAGATACTATGTACAGTTGATTGTCTAGTATGAATTAATTATGGACCACGAACTGTTGTTTTTTGCTAATCTAAGTAGTTATTCCTTAGTAGCATAATTATCTGGGAATGGCATTTACACAATCATGAATGAAAACTATTTGGAACTTTAAGGGTGCTCATAAGTTCCTAATGTGAATTAGCAATTTGAATTCCTACGAGATGGGTTTGGTGCTGGGAAAATGATATTCGGACATAATCACCGTCATGCTAAATAGAGGGGAGGTATTCATGCAGACACTGAACTTATGGCTTCTGGAGCCAAATGCTAACTTCTTCTTGTAGATGAAATGATATAGTTTACAACATTTTTTATCTACTCATATATATATGGTTAAAATTTATCCGACGATTATAACATCAATTAAGTCATTTATAGAAAGAAACAAGCTAGGTTAGTACTTCTACATTTTGTTTTAGGGAATTAAAAATCTGCCTTTGTAACTTTACTATAATTATAATATTCTATTTCTATTGCAAATAGAACACAATATATGTAAGAATGATACAGGTGAGTAAGTTATATATATATAAAAAAAAAAAAGGAATTCCGGGATGTGATACGGTGAGAAAGTTGATAGTATTGATTGCCCAGTTTTATACTTACTAAAAAGTCTTAGATTTGGCATTGCTAAGCATGAAGGTCGTGCAAGAGCTTTTAATTATAATCTAATGTGGTTCCTGATTTATTTTTATCCTTGGATTTATATGCATATCTTTAATCCAAGCAAACTGTAGCAGCTTTAATTTGTCAATTAGTAATGCATTTTGATAGAAAAAGTTCACAAGTTATTCCCATTTCAGTGAGGCCATATGAAAGTAATCATGATGTTCTTTTTGCCATTTTTAACAGTATTTTGTGTTCACAAGAGGTTGATGGGCTACCTTTTTAATTTTTTTACTTTTCCTTTTTTCTAGATCTGGGGATTCAACTGCTCGAATTTGGACAATCACCGACGGGACCAGTAGATCAAGTTTACAAAGTTGCCGTTCGAGCGTTTTGGTACTTAAGCATGTCAAACCTAAAACAAATGAGAAAAGTAAAGATGTGACAACCCTTGACTGGAATGTGAGCACAGTTCCTTTATGGCTTTAAATGCTGAAGTACTTTTCTTTTGAGGACAGTTCCTTTATAGCTTAAGTGCTGAAATACTTTTCTTTCCTCTTTAAGTTCCTTCTGATTGTTTCTAACATGCAGTTAACCATTTGGATTGCAATTAGTTTGATGTTTACTGTTCCTTTTGAAGAGAAAAGGGTTGAATGCTTTCATTTTATCTTGTCACTGAACAGAATAAAGCTAAAATTCTTTCTTCATTTTTTTCCCTTTATAATCATTTTTGGTGGATTGGTTCATACTCACTATAAACCAAAAACAATTATGATTTAATGCTAAATTATCTAACCAACTTTCAGTTGATTCACTACCAGGTTTCAGTTCGATTGGGCTGATATCTATTGAAATTGGACTGTTAATTTGGTGTGCTTCTGCTTCATATAAATAGTAGAAGATTGTGACAGCGGTAATAATAAATGGAACTTTTTGGCCATTGTTAAATATCACGTTGGTGAATATTGGCTGTCTGGAAGATAAGCACATTATATTGGAATTTTGTAGTCAATATTGATAATTCACATTGCACATTGGGTAGATGTTAGCAGTCTGAAGATAACTCATTAAATTGATTGTGAGGGAATTGCTTGAACGTAAAGGATTTAAGGATGCATGTGCCTTTTTCTGGAAACTTGTTCAACATAGCTCTGTCTCTCTGGATCTATCTTCTTCAGATTGTATCTTTTTATTTTACGAGTATATAGTGATAAAAATGCACTCTTTGTTTTATGTAGGGAGATGGGACACTGCTTGCAACAGGTTCATTTGATGGACTAGCTAGAATTTGGAGTAAAAATGGTAAGCTGTAGTAAAGCATATTTGAAAGTAATTTACTTTCTTAGTTTCTGCTGATGTGGGGTTTGATTGTAAATAGATAAAAGTTTATCTTCAGTTGCAACAAACATTATTAAGAGGGCAAAGTATTCTTGCTTTGATACTATTTTGATGCTTAAAATTCTTGAATTTTCCTGGGGTCTAACTAGAACTAATAGTCTACATTGATAATAGATAGAAAATTTTCTAGTATCATGTGTGTGAATTTGGGGTGGGGTGGGGCTTGAAAGATTATACTCCCTCCGTCCCATATAGATAGGTTTTCATTTTCACTCAGATTAAGGAAACGTAATTAATTGGAAATATAATTTTTTCTTACATTTTTCCTAATTTACCCCACATAAAATAATGATTTAAATAGGAGTAGTTTATATTTATTGATAGAGAGGCACGTTAAATAGGGGTATATTAGAAAACTAAGAAATCAACTATACTATTAATAAGGGAAGTTGTCTGGGAGTATTTTTTCTCTCTCTCTCTCTCTCTCATTATTTTTATATTTATTTCCTCTTATTTAAATTTGAGGAAATTTTATCTTTTTAGCCAACACATCTGTTTTTCTTGGACGGAAAAGGAAGATCGAGAAGTTTGATGCCAAGCAAAATAAAGTTGGGGACAAAGTGCAAAGGGGGTCAAGGTTGAGGAGTGCACATTGCTATTTACCCTAACGTAAATCATGTATCCTAATGGTAGATCTTGTCTTCATTGCAGAAGGACTAATATAGGTTGATTGGGTTAAGTAGAGGTGATGCAGCATCAATTGAAACAACTAATGGAGATTGAGAAACAAGTCTACAAGAAGGGGAAATTAGATGCAGACATAAGAAGAAAACAATGGAAGAAGGAGAAGAAGAATTGGGGAAATGAGAAAACTTTGGCAACAAACCACAATTAATTTCATTCATTTATAGTCTGTCATTTCTTCCAAACCAAAATCATATAAATAATCAAATAAACAACCCTAAAATAAAGGGGCTTGGCCAACCCATAATACAAGCCCAATGATAGAAACATAAATAAGAGTTCACAATATAAAATAAATCTCGATAGATGTCCGCATCAACTTTCCCAAGGTGGGAGAAAATTTCGATCATATCGAGTGGATAAATCACAAGAGGTTGTAGTCAATCTTCCAACCATGAACTAAGTGGTTGAACAAGCTTCTTTCGATGCTCATAAAAACGTGTTAGTGGAGGTTTGAATCTGGCGTCCCTACCAACTCCCATGAATGGGTAGAAGGAGATCTGGTCAAAGGAAGATCCTGTTGACTCCGATAGAGCTTCAATAAACATGGGTCAAGCTATTGAAGTCTCTCTGGGAATCCATTTACAGTCAGAATCATGTCGATCAACCCAATGAACAAAGAAGCGTTGAACCTCTCCATCATTAGTCAACACAATTTGTTCATCTAAAATAGCATCAATTTTATATTTGTGTGCTGTAAGATGTGGTTTTGGGTTAGAAGTGGTCCACAGATGGAGGTAGAAGAAGATCATTGAAGGGATTGAAATTGTCTTTATAAGCAATTAAGTCCTCAACATTGGAACTAGAGTGGTATCCTAGATGTGGTGGAAGTTCAATAACATATGCATTTTGGTCAACTTGCTTTAAAATTTTAAAAAGACCAGCACTACGGGCTTGCAATTTGGAACCGGATCCAGATAGACTCCACTTCAGTCTGATTCGGACCGTAACTAAATCTCCAACATTAAACTCAACATTTCGTTTTTGCAAACCAACTTGAAGTTTATATGATGCATTAATGACTTCAAGTTGTTTATTGATCTCAATATGCAAGTTATGAAGATGTGCAAATGCCTCAGCTGACATAGACACTAGCACGTGGGGACATGAGGGAATGTGATCTAAAGGCTTCCTAGACTTATACCCATGAACAACTTCAAATGGGTTCATACCTAACGATCAATTCATGGAACTGTTATATGTAATTTGAGCTTTAGAAAGAATCAAATCACAATTTCTAAGATTTTCCTAGACGAGGCATCTTAATAAATTACCCATCTTAATAAATTACCAAGACTACGATTAACCACTTTCGTTTGATCATCAGTCTGGAGGTGTTAGGCAGTAGAAAATTTCAATTTAGTACCAACATTTTGCCACAACCTTCTCAAAAAGGGATTGGTGAAATGAACATCCCTATATGACCTAATAGTCTTAGGAAGACCATACAATTTGACAATTTCATTAAAGTACAATGTGGCAACCTTAGACGCATACAAGGTTATAAGGGATAAAATAACCCATTTTCGAGAAACGATTGATTACCACAAAAATAAAATCATGCTTCTTCGGGGTGTGTGGAAGTCCTAACACAAAATCCACACTCACATCTTGCCAAGGCCAATTAGGGATATGTTTTGCCTCTTTTGTTTGGCCAACTGACATGTGTCATATGTACTAACTATCTTAGCCACATCTTTCTTCAAACTAGGTCAATAGAATTGATGTTCAATCTCCTCTATGGTCTTATCACTCCCAAAGTGACCGGCTAAGCCCCTCGCATGAATTTTCCACACTATGAAGCCTCGCATTGAAGTTCGAGGGATGCACAATTTATTTTATTCGCTCTAAAAAGGTAACCCTTAAGGCGAAAACCATTTGTAGTATCTGATCGTCCTTGCAAATCAAGAAATATATCATTAAAATCGGGATACGTTTTGAACTCTTTCTTAAGTCTTTCAAAACCTATAATCTTGACGCTCATGATCGACAAAAGTGAGATACGACGACTTAATGTATCAGCTGCTTGATTCTCAACACCCTTATTTTTCAAAACAAAAGAATATGCTTGCAAATATTCTATCCAACAACTATGCCTAGAATTCAACTTTTTTTGGGAGTTGAGATGACGGACGGCCGCATGGTCCGAATAAAGAACAAATTCTTGGGGCAACAAATAATGGCGCTAATAGCGCAAAGCTTGTACAACTGCATACAATTCCTTATCATAAGTCGACTACCGTTGTTTGGTATCATTTAACTTCTCAATGAAATAAGCTACATGGTGGCGTTTTTGACTAAGGACTTCACCTATTTCTACCCTGGAGGCATCACACTCGACCTCAAAAAATTTGGAGAAGTCGGGAAGGTGCATGACAGGAGCTTTCGTCATTCTTTTCTTGACTAAAAAGCTTTAGTCGCTTCTTTTGTCCAATGAAACTTCCTTTCTCTTCATGCACTCCGTAATAGGAGCCGTGATTGTGCTAAACCTTTTGATGAAGCGATAGTAAAAGGTAGCTAGACCATAAAAGCTCTAGACGTCATGTATAGTTTTAGGTTCAGGCCAATCAACAATTGTCTGAATCTTGGCAAGGTACAATGAATTCTAGGAAAACAACTCAATCGGTGAAGAGAGAACATTTCTTGACTTCAGCATACAATTTTGTTGCACGAAGGCTAGAACAAACCCGTGTGAGATCTCGGTGTTCCTTAGTTTTACTATAGATGAGATTATCACCAAAGTCGACGACGAGGAACTTACCCATGAAAGATCGGGTGTGTCATTGCTCATATAAAGGTACTCGGGGCTTTGGTTAGTCCAAAAGGCATGACCAGCCACTCATAAATACCATATTTGATCTTTTATCTTAAAAGAGATTTTCCACCCATCACCTTGGCAGATCCTAATTTGGTGATACCTACTTTTCAAATAGATCTTAGAAAATATTGTAGCACCAACCATCATATCTAACGTATCGTCAAGCCTAAGGATGGGAAAATGATATTTCACCGTGATCATATTGATAGCACGACTATCTATACACATCCTCTAAGAGCCATCTTTCTTAGGAGTCAATAGGGGGGAATCCTATAATGAGGCAAATTTGGAAGAGACGCTCTTCGGGACAAAATCTATGGCATGTTGAATGTCCCGTAAAGAGGTAACTGGTCAGGTAGGCCCTCAGGAAAGACATCCCGAAACTCCTGAATGATCGACTGGGTCTTAGCAGGGGCTACTATTGGGGAGTTCAATGGAACCTCCATAACAACTATGACAAGCACAACAGAATAGCCCGCAAGTTTGCGCTCAAACTCCGTAGGTTTAATGTTATGTAACCCTTTTTGTTCAACACTTTTCTTTGCTTCCTGCGAGCCAATAGGTTTCGGAGGTAGTTGGTTGAGGTGAATTTTCTTTCCATTAAATACAAAGGAACATGAGTTGGATCGACCATAGATGGTTACATCTAAATCGAACAACCAAGGTCAGCCAAGAATGACGTGACCGATATCCATTGAAATGACGTCACACTATATATGATCCTTATACTCGAGGAACTGGATGGTACTAAACAAAGCTCTTTTATAGCTATTGAAGAAATATCAATCTAGGACGCTATACGATTGAGAGAGGAACTGGTTTCAACCCAAAATGGGATATAGTAGCCATTGAAACCACATTAATGCAACTACCACTATCCACAATGACGTTACAACCCTTATTATTGATCTTGATGTAAATGAAAAATGGCATGACGACGCCAGTCATTAGCATTTTTAGGTTTGAGTAAGGGTACAATGTACAACACTTACGTGTCGAGAATAAGGGGCCCAACCTTGATTCAAGCTTAGGTTCATAAATTTGATCCTCTAATAGTTCATCCACTACACCCTCACGTTCCTCCATAACTAGGGCTTGACTAGGACATTTAGAGGAAATATGACCAAAACCTTATAGTAAAAACATTGCAAGTGGGAGGACGTCCTTGGAACTTCAGTAGCTTTACCTTTATTTTCCCCCACAGGAGGAACATTAGATGGGGGAGACCTAGGATAGACTTAAGGGAAGGAGTGGATGCTGAAGAGATGGAAGCACGATTATAACCACGATTTCTATACGGAATCCTAGTAACTAACTCATAGTCTTGGACGAAAGAATAAGCATGGTCAAGAGTAGTAACACCGGGAAAGACAAACTAACGTTTCAGATCGATCATCTCTTAGGCCTTGTCTAAACCTACTTAAAGTCATGACTTCATCCTGAATGACCTAACATCTCATTTGGAATTCATCAAATTGAGTGACGTACTGAGTCACTGGTCGATTGCCTTGCATAAGAGCATTCTATTGATCCAACAAATTACCCATATAAGATTGGGGTATGTACTTCTCTTGAAGGCGGCTTTTCATTTCATCCCAACTCCCAACAGGGGGAGCACGACGTCTTTCAAGGAGATCCTTAACATTTTCCCAAAAGTGTTGAGTGGTGCCAGTTGATTTCAGACTAGCAAATTGAACTTTCTGGTCTTCTGGGAACCATACCAGGCAAATAAATGATCCATATCTCTAACCTATTAAGAAAATACTCTTAAGGTCTAAGCAACCATCAAAGGTCGGAGCATCCAATTTAATGTTTCTAAAGAAACGCTCCTTGTGGCAAGGAGAGACTGAGTATCGTGACGGTGATGTTCATGAACCGGATTTCCATCTCTACGGTCATGTCTAACATGTTGTCAACCACCTTGTGGACGACGATAATGTCTATTACTGCACACTGCAGAGTTTTTAGCTTTAGTCGAACATGGGGTTTGCTCAAAGATGTTCAACCTAGCAGCTAGGACTCTATTCTCTTCACGAGTAGCATCCATCTCAGTTTGGACAGTCGCTAATTGAGTCTGTAACTATTATTGATTAGTGGCAAGTTGTGCTAATTGTGGGGTGAGAGTATCAAATTGGGAAGGGTCCATGGTCAGGGTACAGGAACTAGATGTGATGATGTGACTACTATGTAATTGCATGCAAATCAACACAGCTAAATGAAGTGCAATGGAGAGATCAATAAACATGTGCCAACAATTAATAAAGCAATTTGAAATCTGATAATTTTTTTTATACTTAAAACTTGGAATTACGCAAGTCCAAATATGGCAAGCTAATAACGTTGGAAAGTCAATTCAGTCAATGATTCCAGTCAAGTGGGGTTCAAGGCTAAAGTTATTAGGGTAACAACAACACAGAGAATCTAAATGATGCACTTTTAAAATGAAACGGTAGTATAAACACACAATAAATAGAGAACAATGACTCCCTGTTGTCTGAATTGTTAACGTGTGGGTCTCAGGTATGCTTGTGTCAAATGTCTCCAACTCTTGAATTCACTCCCATTGCATCTTGTAAATTGTTGGCTTCAATAAACTTGGAACAGGTGCTGAAATAGAAACTTGTGGAGTAACCGAATGGGTGGCTTGATCGTGCATAGTTCTGTAATTCCAGGTATTGAGGGTGAACTATGAAATTTGGAATGCAGTGAACTATTGTTAAGCATGCTGGTGTGAGGCCGCGGTTGTCAACGATGAGAAGATGTTGGCGGGAGGCGGTGGTTACTTGGGAAAAGATGACGTAGCTGTCGTCAACTAAATGGCTGCCGGCGAGGGGTGGTTTGTTGCGGCGAGTGAAAGCAATTCAAGGTGGACTGTGTTGCCTGACCATGGTTATTTGTTGAGTGGGTTTAGTGGCAATTGCTGTAGATTTTAAGAGGATACGGCGAACTGTAATCTATAGAACCAGATTTGGGAGGATGCTTGGTGATCTATAGGTAGCGGTTTTGGGTATGGTTTTGGCGAGGTGTGGTGGTTGGCAGAATCGGCGGCTTATGGGTTCGTGGTGGTGGATGTGAGAGATGGTGAAGTCGACAGGAAGGAGATGAAATGGTAGTGGGTTGAATAGGTTTGGAGTGGGCCTACAGTTTGGGTCAAACAGGGAATGGACTAATGGGTTAGTGTTTAGGCTGGAAAATAAGTGGGCTTAGTGGAAATAGAATAAGTGGGCTGAGTGAAATTTGGGTTAAATGGGTTGCTTAGCTCTGTAGGTATTTTGGTTGAATTAGGATTATGAGATGTACTTGAAGAGTGCATTGGGATGTTATCTAGATAAATATTGAATATCAGCATATTAAGAGATTTGAGTGGCAGCGTGTAACAATAGGACTAATACTATATTCTATTTATTTTTTCACACTTTTTTTTTGGGTTAAGGAACAAAAATCTGAAAAAAGAAAAAAAATTGCTGCCACACCAAATTCTCTTTTATGCTATTCCAAGATTTTGGAGAAACTGGTTAATGATTCGCGATTATGGACATGGCGGATGTGTGTGATTTTTTGAAGATGACGGGGAAATTTCTGGAAAAATAATTGAAGCAAATTTGATGTATTTCCCCAAGTTTTTGCTCTGATACCAAATTTGATGCATCACCAATTGAAACAACTAATGGAAAATGAGAAACAAGTTTACAAAGAAGGGGAAATTAGAGGCAGAAATGACAGAAGAAAAAAACAACAGAAGGAGGAGAAGAAGAATCGGGGAAAGGAGAAAACTTTGGCAACAAACCGCAATTCATTTCATTCATTCATCGTCCGTCCTTTTTCCAATCCAAAACCGTATAAATAATCAAATAAACCACCCTAAAATAAAGGGGCTTGGGCCAACTTATAATACCAGCCCAATGATTGAAACATAAATAAGATTTCACAATAGAAAATAAATCTCGATGGATGTCCGCATCAAGAGGTTTGCTTCTTGAAAGTAATTTTAAGTTTATAAGACGTATCCATATATCCATATCTAAAGTTTGTATTCTTTCTAGCTGTATCCTTACATCCGAGATTTTAGGAAAATTGAATCCGACTCCTAGATATGTACCCGTATCGGACATCCACACCCAATTCAAAGCAACATGACATCGAAGTTTAGTTGCAATCACAATTCTGTTGGAGGTACCAATTAGGTTTTGAAGTGATGGGATTGATATTAGCTCCTGTTCGACAACCATTATTTGAAAACTTTTTTTCTACATACTTATTTTCAACCACACATTCAAACAATAAAATATTCTATACGTAAACCCAAAATTTTTCCAAACTACACATTCTCTTAGAAATCAATATTCAAAACATTGTTTTTTTCCAAATAATTGTTGTCAAACATGGGATTAATATTAAACCTACAAGAAGAGGTAAGCCTAATATTGCCTAGAATCAGGTGCACTTTAACTTTAGTTGATCAAGTGAAACGGAAGAAACGATCCATGTAGCCAGAATAAGCATGTGATTCTTAGAGCTGTGGTCTCTAAGAGTACATATGATTTTGTTTTGTTGTTTTTGTTAAGTACTCAAATGTATTTCACAATTATCCACGTTGAGCTTGATTTTGTTTTGGGACACTTTTGTTGTTTTATTCTTTTTGTCCTGTCTTATGGGAAGCGTCTTTCAGGTGAATTAAAGAGTACTTTAAGCAAGCATAAGGGACCCATTTTTTGTCTGAAATGGAACAAGAACGGCGATTATATTCTTACTGGAAGCTGTGATAGAACAGCCATTATATGGGACGTGAGAAATGAAGAACTGAAACAACAATTTGAATTCCATTCAGGTGCTGTATTGTAAATTTAATTACCAAATCCCTCCTGTGGTCTCCACCCAATGCTAAGAAGTTAGCATTGACATCACAATACTTCTGGTCGACAGGTCCAGTGCTTGACATTGATTGGAGAAACAAGGTTTCATTTGCAACAAGCTCAAGTGATCACATGATCCATGTTTGCAAAATCGGGGAGACTAATCCTATCAAAACCTTTTCTGGTCATCAGGTTTGGCTTAATATTTGGTCATGATTTTTGAAATCATCAAAACGTCATACAGTCCATGCTGCAAGTGCTTAATGGATGAGCTTTAGTGCTCCTGTGTCATGAGTTGTGTAACAATAGTTTGTAAATAAGTTTTTGACCAATATGCAGTTAAGTTAATAAGTAGATGCGACTTCATTAGGCATAAATTCTTTTTGATTCTGAGTTACTACTGAGTGCTTTTGGTGTAATTTTATATCCATGGCTAAGAACAGTTAGCGTTCAGGATTGCTTCAGGAGTAATGGAACTGGTTTCAAAGTGTGCTGTCTGTTATTATGCACTATGGAACTATTTGCAAACTTCAATTAATTTCCTGACCTTTCTATTCTGCTTTCAGGGTGAAGTTAATTGTGTGAAATGGGATCCTATGGGTACACTATTGGCCTCATGCTCTGATGACATTACCGCAAAGGTTTATTTCTTTCTTTTCCATGACACTGAGAGATGTTGTCTTCGTCTTTAAGCACTGTGAAGTATTGCCAATTCCTTCTTCAATTATATTCTCATTGATTTACGTTCTCAAGTTATTTGTTTACCATGTTGATGAAGTATGTAGTTTTCTGAAGTTTCCCAACTTAAAAGTTAGCTTCTTTTTTTCTTCTTTTGGGGCAACAACTGTGCTTAGTTGTTTATGTTCTCCAATGTCTCTTTTCTTGTTGGGGATGCAGGTATGGAGTATGAAGCAGGATAAGTGTGTTCATGATTTGAGGGACCATGTGAAGGTAGAACCTAAATTTTACCTTTTTATTCTTTATTCTTTCTTCCTTTTTGTTTGTTTGCTTATTACTTTTTAACAGGAGATATATACAATCCGGTGGAGTCCCACTGGACCTGGCACAAACAACCCAAATCAAGCATTAATCTTGGCCAGGTTGCTTCTTAAATCATTTGTGACATTAATTCTCTGATCTTTTTCCTCGTCTTTAACAATGATACAAGCATAGCATCTGGCAGTTATGGATTGCAACTTTTCTCAATATAATGTTAAGCGTCTGTACAAAATGATCCTTTTACTTGGTAAAGCAGGTTTTGAACTCGTAGAAGATTCTTTGCAAATGTTACCCTTCCAATAACACACTGCATTGTTGTTTCTTATTTTAGTTCTCGATCCAAGTCATGTTGTTTGATGATTGATCAAATACATAAAAATATCAAACTTAAGAACTACATAGAAAAAGCAGATTTTGATCTTGTAGAAGATTCTTTACAAACATTTCCAGTAACACACTGCATCTGTGTCTCTTTGTATCAATGTCCTTTTTCAGTGCGTCATTTGACTCAACGGTGAAGCTATGGGACATTGAGCAAGGAAAACTTCGAAGCAGCCTTAATGGACACAGGTGCAATACTCATTTTGTTAATTTCCGTTGCTCATTTTACTGGAATGTGGAACTAGGACCATCAGAAAAATTGACTGACGTCTTGATTGAATTGAATATTATAATTTATATCTGAATTATGATAGCACTGGATAACTAATTTGAAAACAAGTGATGAAGAAAGAATAAGTGAGCAGAAGATTTCACCTTCTATGTTCTTCTGAAAATGAAATCATCACCTTTATTAGGCGCTAGATCACATTGAGACTGGTGTCCATTTTTTTCTTTTTTTCTTTCTTTTCTTTTTTTTTTTGGAACAACATTCCTCTATTGAAGACACTGTTTGAAATGAACCAACTGCAAATAGAATTCAGAGGAGAGAACTAATTGAGTTGGGCTGATTGTTGAATAGTTAGTTATGTAAGAAAAGAACTATTCAGTTTCAGTACTGGCATTTACACCTGGACAAGCCCCTCCCACCCCAACGATTCTCAAACTATCTGCACTGCCAAAGGATATTGGCAGATCTAATGGAAGCCAGCATTTTGATTTTAAAAAAAGAAAAGAAACTCCAGCTGATATTTTTTTGTTTAATTATGATTTCTATAATTTCAGTTTTTTTTAAAACCTTCATGTGCTTTTGATGGTTTGAATCAATGACCTGATGCTTGATATATAGCTGTCTACACAACAGTTCGTGCAGTGGATGCACTCATTGGCAATATAATCCAATTTGCATTTTTCAGGGATCCTGTTTACGCTCTTGCTTTTAGTCCAAATGGCGAGTATTTGGCCAGTGGGTCTCTTGATAGATCGCTGCACATTTGGTCACTGAAAGAAGGCAAGATCATCAGAACATACACCGGTAATGGTAGCATTTTCGAAGTCTGCTGGAACAAGGAAGGTGATAAAATTGCTGCTTGTTATGCCAACAACACAGTTTGTGTTTTAGATTTCAGGATGTAGGATGAACAAGTAGAAGGGCAACGATTTATTTTATTCATTTGGCAATCCCTTAGTTTGATTTTTACCCGAAAGGCAGCCATACTGCGATTGAAAACGTGATCATGATGTAGATGTTTAATGCACAGATTAGCTTGGATTAAATTGAGTACTTATTTGCACCTGTTGATTTTCATTCTTCCATATTGTCATGTTCTATTGGCATTCGGCTTTTGCCTTCTCTCTCTCTCGTTAGCTTTGACTGGGCTGGCTGTATGAAATGAAAGAGCGATAAGCAAGTTCTACCGTGACTAGATTACATATCATTAGTGGAGAAGTAACCTTAACATCGGGAACAATGTTGTTCATTTGAGGAAATCGCATTCAATAAAGTTTGAACTAATTTTTGTGAACGATTACAATGTAAATTAAACTCACCATCTATATATTATTATATTGTATATAAAAGAACCAAAACCAAAGAATTGGTTCATTTTCCTAATTCTCGTCATCCCACAAAATCAGCCCATTCTTTTTCCAGCTTGATCCTCCTCAAAACCTCATCAACAGCTACATCAAATGCATCCCTAAAACTTCCCAATCCCTTATTAGGCTTTGCATAAATTATCCTGGGAATTGCCTCTATCAAATTCTCTCTCTTCCTCCTGATCTCCTGTTCACTGTACCTCGTTAAAACTTCTTTTATCGATGTCCCCTTCCTGACATCCTCGTGGTCTATGAACACCGAGTAACTTTTCGGGTCGGTCGGTAAGAACCACTCGTATTGATCATAAGCTGTCCTCTTCCAGAAAAAAACTGGAACCGAACCAGCCACCATGCAATCAAAAACCGACCTCCGAGTAAAACTATCCCCCCTCGGCTGCAGACAGAAATGTGACCCGAGTAATGCTTTATGAATCACGGATGAATCGGTGGAACACTGAGTCACTCCACAGTCTACCACTCGGCACGAGTCCGACTCGTTGTAACAGTAACTTAGTAAAAGCCCTCTAAAATCGTTCTTTATCTCGTCGCGTTTTGCCCCGATGAAGGTGAAGAGACTGGTCCGATTGTAGTAACGCACGAAGTTTTGCCATTCTTGGAGTTGTTTCTTTGTTTTGGGGTGGAATCCGGTGGGATAGGGTACACTCACATCGTAGTAGTCCCCTGGAGCTTTCTCTATTGTGAAGCGGGTAACTTGTTGCATCTCCGGCATGTTCAGAAAGCTGGAACCCCAGAGCTTGCCGGGATCCGTCAACCGGCGAAAATCCCATGTAATTCTACCTACCGCCATGAAATGATCTGAGCCGTTGAATCTTTGCCAGGACTTTTGTTTCTTGACCCATTGAAGCATCATACGGCAATGCCAGTCCCTTTTAGAAGTGTCATTACCCCACAAGAATTTCCCAACAGCAAGTCCAGCGTAAAATGGAATGTAGAATGCCGTAGCAGATTTTGGTTCCAGTGTTCTGCATTTGTGATGCAACATACGGTGGTGAAATATTAGCTCTAGGGAGAATTGATTGGTACGGTACCAAGATGAAGAAAGAGTCCCCGGTAACATTCCGGCGAATTCCGTCGCTGCATTGCCGTAGCCGTGGTTTGGACCTATGCCGCACTGCCAGTTCCATGGGTTAAGGTCAGTGCAATTGCTTAGCACCAAGTCTTTGTTCAACATGGAAGGAAGGTCGTACACGTAAATTTTCCCGGTCCCGCATTCTTCGGAATCGGAAGGGGGCGTATCAGTCTCACTTCGAGTGTTGTTGCAGATGATGGTAATTGGAGGGGGTAAATAGCTGTCGGAGGCGGCGATGGTGGCGTATTCAGCCGGGAGAGACGGTGGCGGAGTGCGAACAATGAAAATGACGAGGGCTTGAAACAAGAGGAAAGTAATGAAAAGCCAGAAACGAGGGTGCGAATAAAAGTAGGTCTGTATTGAATTCAAATTGGTCTTTAAGAAATTGAGGGTTTTGGGTTTGTTCGATTTCTGGGTTTCTGATGAGAAATTATGTGAATTTGCAGGAAGCATTATTGAAACTGGGGAGATGTAGAGGTGCGGAATGAAGAAGAATCCGAAAAGTAAGTAGCATAACAATGGAGAGAGAGATTCGAAGAGCACGAGAGTTATGAGTTCACGTAGCACCGACAATGAGTAACTAAAAAAAAAATGAAGGTTAATCACTTTGAATTATTATATCATCATCTACTGGGTTAATGCTTGTTTGCTTTACAAAAGTCAAAAAAATAGAGAGAGATTAAAGGCGAGACTCACTGAGTCAAAAAAAGTGTCAATATTCTTGGTGAATGAGTGAAACACGGAGCAATGAGAGGACAATAATTGAATAATTTTAACATTTTAAAACAAGAAGACTCCATAGGTTCAGTGATTAAGGGGGCACTGCTTCCCATTGGGTTCATTAGCCGGGATTAGGGGCGATGGGCCATAACGAGAATCACGGGAGTCGATTAATTATAAAGGAGTTAAGCGTAGATTTTAGTGCATACGCGTCACCTTATTATTGGGTTACACTTGATAACTGATAACTCAATAAATGGGAAGACAGCCTCTTAAATGACCTATGGGTGCCTGCCTTCCGAACGGAAGGTGGTGTCGGACTGTCGGCTCTTATTTTGTTTTTATGTTTTCTCTTTCCAAAATAATTTATAAAAACCAACGTTGCTATGTTTACATTTCTTTACAACTTTCTTTACATTGTTCTACGTGATAGTATCTACACTTTTGATTTTGAACTCATCCATCAGGTTATTGCACATATTTCTTCTACATAGGAGAATGTCTGCCAAGTTGTATGTATAGCATTATTCTATAAACAATTTATTTTTATTCGTGTAGATATTAGTCCATGTTTGGCTTTTACATTTTAAAACTCATTTTTCTTCAAATTTATTTTTAATCACATCCTACAAGATTCACAACTTTCAACAATTTTTCAACCACATATTTCAATAACATTTATTTTAATCTACTAAAAGTTTAGCATTTATCTAAACCAAACAAGGACTTAATTTCATTAGAGCTAAAGTGTAATATATGAGGTAGTGGATTTATTGAGCCTATATAACATTGTTCAATTGTGAAAGTGTATTTTTCTATAGTTTGTCGAATAATACCATTAATATTAGTGATGATCATAACTAGATTGGTGGCGATGAGCCCCATGATTCATTGTCCAGTAAATCATTGGATAATGAATTTAGGAATCTACGATTACTTATATTAGTGGGGATCACTACTAATAATGAATAGTATTAATCAATATTTTTCACGTCTCGAACACTAATGCTGCGCCAAAATTCTATTCAATTAATGTTCAGTAGGATAAATAAGAACATGTTTAGAAGCCAATGACCAAGAGGTAAATCTTATAGTATAACTTGTTCATAAAGTGAATAACCTCACTTTTGTGTCTGCCTCTTTCATTTTTCCCAAATATAAATTTATCTATTTTTTGCCTTAATCAAACTAGTTGGGCCATGAACTTTGTACTGGAGAATGAAGGCCCAACTGTGAAAAGAATTTGAGGAAATTAGGCCCCAGTCTTAAAATTATATCAAAATAGATACAAAATCAGACAATTGTAATAATTAATATAATTTTAAAAACAAGGCACATTTTTAAAAATCTAAAATCAAAACCCCCCATTCTCTCTCTATTTATCAATTACCACCACCACCACCACCACCACCATCCATAACCGCACGCAACACAACCATATCCATCATCTCCCCCATGTTGCTTAGTTCGTTACTACTGGTTGGTCACCACCATCTTCGTTATTGCTTCGGTGGTGGTTGAGGGAAATCCTTTCTAGTGTGAAATTACGTAGTTACTAATTATGAGTCTGTTTGGTAAAAATTAAAATCCAATTAAAATTGAAAATATGGTCGTTATTGGGTCACACCCGTCTAATAAAAGTCAACAATAACGGCTAGTTTTTCAATTTAAATCCGATTTTAATCCCTACCAAACAGGCTCTAAGTTTATTGATGACGAAGAAACCCAACTCGTTAAAAATATCAGGATCAAGTCAGTTGCCTTCACTATAGACGATATGGATTTACAGTAAGATGCTGCCTAGCCAACTCTACTAGACTTCTCGATTTAATTCATGTAACCTCAAAGATCAGCTGAACCCACAAACTCCCGATCTTCTGCAATTGTCTCTTCCAAGTAGAATTCCAAGAACTTCCCGTTCTTGTGCTTTTCCTGCGTTTGTCGTCCAACCTATCTCAACCTCCAGTAGCCTCTGAAATTCAACTGAGAAAGTACCTTCCTAAGGTATTTAGAAAGTATGTGTTTTGGATTCAATGAATTCGATGTTTTTCCCCCTTACTGTGGTTGTATCAATACATGAACAAGCTCTTGAATTTTCAAANCTCTCGATCTTTTGCAATTATCTCTTCCAACTGGAATTCCAAGAACTCCCCTTTCTTGTATTTTTCCTGCGCTTGTAGTCCAACATCTCTCAACTTCCAGCAGCCTCTGAAGTTCAACTGAGAAAATACCTTTCTAAGGATGTAAGGAAGGAGGTGTTTTGGATTCGATGGATTCGATGTTTTTCCTCAATCTGTGGGTGTATCAATACATGAACAAGCTCTTGAATTTTTCAAAAAATAATATGAAAGTGTTATATAGAAGAGGCACGATGAACAACTACATCAAATTTCGTGCATAGGCTTGAATATTTATAGGAGATGATAATTAGGTTAAATGGGTCGAAAAAAATATTTCAAAACAGCAAATTAGGGTTTTTTCGAATCGACATATCGCTTGAGCGATAAGTTGGAGATAGGCGAGCGATGCACTGTCGCTCGAGCGAGAGCTCAACGACAGGCGGGCAACAGTGTTTCTGTTTTTTGTCGTTCAAGCACCAACTAGGTAATAAGCTAAAGAAAATGCGGCGCCATGTTTCTCCTCTTTTCATGTTCGAACCCTAGACCTCATAACTTAACTTATACAAATTGCATCATTGGTCCTTGACTTTTATAACACGTTACAAATTAGTCATTTTATCCACAAAATCGCCAATACTAAAAATCTAACACAGTGTTTAGTGCATAAGTAGGCATGAAAGAAGGGTAAAAAAACCTCTGCTTCGTGTGATTGTTGGTTGACCACAACCATCAATTTCGCTGCTTCGATGGTGGTTGACTATGATATGAGGGAAACTATATCGATATCAACAACTGTTGCAATGATCCTATAACTGTAATCGGAGTATGTTATAACTGTAAATTTGTTGTAATGTGCTAATTAATAACTATATTGTAATAAGATGTATGTAAACTTATTTTTCTATATTTCATCACTACAATATAAAAGGGGTAAAATACTTTGCACCACATGTCGCGATTTCCTGAATTATTACAGAATTATTTCTTTTTATTTTGCTAAATACTGAATTTCATTTTTTTTTTGCCACGAGGGGCACTGCTCCTTGACCCCGAGCCGCCTGGGGTGTTGCCCCCGGACCTCACGAGGGGCGCTGCCCCCTCGACCCTCGCGACCTGACCGGTCAGGTCGATCACCGTCGGGGGCGTTGCTCCCTGGACCTCGCGGTGTTGCCCTCGAACCCGAACCCCCACGAGAGTGCTGACGATGTGTGCTTTAATGTCGTAGTACCATGTCATCCTTCTCACTAACATATTCACTGTTGAGCTTATATTCATCTATTTTGATCTATATTGGTTATTTATGATGAATAATTTTTCTTTTTGTTTCTAACTTCTTTTTTGTTTATTTGTGTATTTTTCGTTGAAACTTTCAAGTTTTCTATATAAGAAGTTTTGCTAAATAAGATTTAATTAATGATGTCTCCAAAATTAACCAAAAATCAGTCAACGCTATTACGTAACCAACTATTCTACGGCATGTGCTTGCACATGCGTCTCACTAGTAGATAAAAAAAGAATCAAGATATTCATTAGAATCGCGAAACTATTTCTGGGCGGATAACAACGTTGCTCGAGCGCCATGGCTAGCAATTAGCGAGCTGCCAAGGCAGCGCTCTAACTTTGCGTCCTTAGTGCTTAGGCGCATCGTCTCGGGACAAAAGCTCCAAATCACTCCGAATGGTGCTTAGGAGCTTGGATGCGGCGCTTGAGCTCCGTCGCTTTCCAAAACATGTCATATCCATATTTTGAATTCTTCAACTAAAACACCAATTCCTAATGGAGTTTAGGTCACAATTCAGCAAGAACATCTTCCAGACCAAGATTAATAATTGCTTTGGTTACTTCAGCCAAAGTTCTACAGCCTTCTAGCCTTTTTAATGCAATATTTATGTAGAGTTTTAAATAAATAAGCAGCTTATCAGTTGAGCTCTTGATGTCAAAGTTTCTAAAGAAAACATTCGCACGAAATAGTGTGATTGCTTCATCCACAATATCGGTGCTATCTGCATAAAATTTATATCATTTTCAGTACAAAATATAGTATATCTTTCTTAAAATCTGACACTATGGTGCAAGTTGACCTTGTTCTGAACTGGATCAGGTCTTTTCATGTGACTTTCAAGGGGAAGTAGAGGGAACTAAAAAAATAAAATAAAATTGGTTCGATTCGATTTTGTGTAGTATTTAAAAATCGAAACTTAAATTAAACCATTTTGAAACGGTTTGGTTCGAAAATCACGGGTCCATGTGGATCCAAACCAACGGTTTCAAATCAACAGATTTGATTCAGTTTCCAGTTCTGCAATATTTTTGTGCAGCTCTAATAATGGTGGTGGTGGTGAATAGGTTAATAAGTTATATTTTCAAAATATTAAATATATTATAACAACAATAATAATACGTAGTATAGGTTACAATTTCAAAAAAAAAAAAATACATACACTGTAACACGATTTTAAATGTAAATTAATATAGAGGATTAGTTACAATCTTTGAAACTTAGTAAATGAAAGATTTCCTAAATTTCACTGAAAAAAGTTACACGTCATAAAATAAAAATAACAAATTTAAAAGTGAATCTAGTTTTCAACTGATCTTTTTAATGTTATAATTTTTATAAATTCACTTGATTATTCAACTTGAGACCCCCAGAATATTGTCTAGTGTAATTAATTCTAATAGTTTTAGGTCTATTCAATTGGGTTCACTTAAATTAAGGGCTGCACAATAAAATCTCGGAAATGCAAATCAAATCAAACCCCGTTGGTTGAAACCACTGGTTCAGATTCACGTGAATCCACATTTTTTTCCTTGAAACCGAACCGAACTAAACCGTTTCAAAATAGTTTGATTTATGTTTCGATTTTAAAAAAACTGTATAAAATCAAACCGAACTGTTTTTTTTGTTTTTGTTTTTATCTTTTAATTAAAAAAATTAATCTTTCTAAATTATAAATTTTATAGTTTTTACTTTTCAGAAAAAAAATGCCAATTTAGCAATACAATTTACAAACTACCTTTAAAATAATTATATAGAGTAAATTAAGTTCATCATTATTGATCCATGGTTTTACAAGTTCACTACACAAGTCCTAACCCAATATCTAAACAAAACTAAAATTACCCCCAAATCATATTAAATGAACAAAAAGTACATCTTTTCAATAATCCAAATCATAATTTAACAAAATACAAGAGCAAATCACACCCAAAGCTTTAGAAGACCTAACTTGAACTTTCATTTTTCAAATATTTGACGCCTATCCCACTATTGCTGAACGAAATTGATTCGCAATCATTGACACCAATTGCCAAACATCTTTTGTTTGTTAGTCTGCTAATTTCTATTCGAGTCGTCGCTTTTTCTCCTCTCCCAGTCAGTCTCAAGTCCCTTTCTCCATTGTTCTTTCCTTGTTTTCTTCATTAAGGGTCCGTTTGATAGCCTTAGTTTTCCATGAAAAAGGAAAATATTTTCCTTTTCCACCCTTAAAAAGCT
>CAIGRF010349762.1:0-13754 GCA_903798235.1 Fraxinus ornus | reverse complement strand
TTCAAAATTTGCAACTGGATATTTAAGATCAGAGAAAGGAATTGTTTTTTCATTTTTCATTCTTGTGCTGGGTTTGTGGCAAGGTACTAATACATTTGCGTATCTGAGCGTGTGTTCATAATTCTTCCATAAGGATTAAATGTTTCTTCAAATAGATACCACTTTAAGTCAGATAAGTTTTTCCGCCCCAGAGCCAATGACCTTTGAAATAAAAAGGTTATACCACCTGATTACTCCATATTTGGACTCTTGTACAAATAATTTTTTAATCTAAGTGAAGCATGCTCTTAATGAGATGTTTGGTATATTGATTTAGACCACAGTGGATATGATAAATGAAGAGCAAAAGTTTAATTTTTTTATTGTCGAGTACTGGCCCATGCTGTGCACCAAATATATTCCATGTGTTCTGCACCATTCTTCTTTACCAAAAATCAATATTATCTCTATTTTTGCCACTATTGCCAATTCTAATTGTTGATGATGAATATCAAATGGCTACTTCCTATATATATTCTTTTAACCGTTGGCTTCTGATTGATTCACTAAGTTGATAATCAATATCATAATTTTTCGCATACCCAATTGGCCAATTCATTTGACATTATATAAGAACACTCCATGTTGCCTTGTGATATCTTTCTGCCCTTATTGCATTTGCTAGCATCACATCTGAAATTACTCTTCTTACATGGCAAAATTCATCTTCAACTTCCAAGCATCTCTCAAGATGAAAACAATTTCGTTCATAAGTAATTATTTTTATTCTTTCTTTACGCTTCTATAATTGTTTAAAAGACCAAAAATCATTCCACGCTATTAAGTAGCCAACTACGTTACGACACGTGCATTGCACGTGCCTCTGACTAGTTGTGCTAATAAGCCTGAGACATGCGGTCGTTAACGAAACACGTTGCATACTTATCTGTTCACATCTAGAAGGCATAACCTTTCCCACGAATGGAATCCAATCTCATCCGTCCGAATTTTCCGCCGGACAGTCTACCCCAAAACCGAAATCAACGTTTCACGCGTATCCCACCGTCAAAATATCTGCCGACCTTTCATTTATAGCCGTAGGATCATCCCACCCCCTCAATAAATAACGATCTTATCTCTTTGTTCTCTTGTATATTTCTCTCCTCTTATAATTTCTCCAGCTATTTGACGATCGGCGTTAATCCAGATCTACCCTTGTTCGTTCTTTTCTTTCAATCTCTGTATTATATACTCGTATATATCTTAAAAGGTATACGTTCTGAGTATGGCTTTCGATAGTTATGGCGAGATTGATCGTTCCAATAGTTTTTGGTTCGGTCAGAAATTATGCATATCGGTTCATATGGATGAGGCAAGGTTAGATTTGGAGCTGAATTCAGCCGACAGATGAAGGTAATTAGCAGATCTGTTGGTAATATGTTTTCCTTCTGAATTATTTAGCATTGTTTTCATGTTCAGTTGATTTATGTGATACGTTGATGATACGTGTTATTTGCAGATTCAGTTGTTGATTATATGTGCGTCTGGATCTGGAAGAGCTGTTTTCTTATAACGAATCCTGAAGCGGTGTAAAGGTGGATCTCTATTCGACTTTAACGTATCTGTATTGCGATGTCAATTATTCGATCTCTGTAATAATTCCTTTGCTATCTATATGTAGGTCAAGGAATGGTGTTATGCCGACATATCGTTGCAGTCCACGCGCTCTTTATGGTATATATTTTGTTTTCGAGCCCCAAGCAGCGGATCCAATTCATGTCGATGCTTATGGCTGAAAATTGAAATGATACGAGGACGTTGGATGATGCAAGCAAAAGAATAAAAAATATCTGTCTACATAGAAACAAGGTTCTAAATTGTTTAATAGCTTTATAATTACGATTCGTTTTATCTTCATTTGGAAGACGAGCTAGAAGTATTGTGAAAAATATGAAGCAAAGAGAGATGTAAAAAAAAGAGTGGCTGTTAGGTTTGTCTCGCTGACCTTTGCCATGACGGGTGCGCTCACATGGCAGGTCAAAAGCTCAATGAAATATTTATTTTTTGGTTTCGAGGAGAGATGGTACGGGGACTTTTGCCCGGCTCTCTCCTCTGTGCGTGGTGTCTTTCTTTTTTCTTTTGCCTCATGGTTCTATTGCTGCAAATATTTTATTTCTGCTTGGTCCTTGAACTGGTTGTGGCGTTGTTTCTGTCCTGTATTACGAAGTATTCATAAAACCCGTTCAAGGATAAAGCAGAAATATTCTTTTCCCGAAGCAAAGTCAGCAAACAAACGCCAGGATGGGTCCCTCTCAAGCATCAACAATTCCTAAGGTACGAAGTAAGAGACGTCTATTAGCTCGTATCTGATTGAATAAAAAATACACCAACTTACAATTGTTTTAATCATTTCATCTAAAATTTGGAGCGCATTTATTTACCTAAGTAAAGATAAAAAAAAATATTATACAATTTACATGCAAGATACATCTGTATATTGTTGATCATTTTGCACTTAATGATTAAGCGGGGCATCTCAATATTTCCTTACTCAGATTTTATTTTGAACAACTCAACTTAAAGAGGTTAAAGTTGTTAGGAATGGTAAACGTATATTTAAGTCTTGGACTGATCCATAATTATTTATAATACTTGAACTAGCCATAGGATTAAAATACTCGTCATTTTGTAATCATATTTTTAATCCTATTTTAACATGATTATTTGATTAATGCAATTTACCTTTGATCTTGTAAATATGCTTTACATATATGTCACGCCTGACAATTGTAGACGTATATATTATTTGAATTTTCTAACATCAAATTTAAAACATTTCACTTGAACTACTATAAAGAATAGAATTACGCAAGTTGCAAGTTCAATTTATAGCTGTCATCTGGCATTACATTGTTGGCCAAATTACGAATTAAAGTTTACTTGTTGCTCACTTGTCTTACCACTAAATCTTGTGCTGATTTGATCTTATTTATGTTTACTTTGTACTGTAAATCTGAAATTATTTTGTCGTTCTTGGGTCTGTTTTCGATCTGAAGTATATCCTAGGTTTTTTGTATTGTTGATCAGAAGCCTTTATGATGTATTATTGAAGGCGATGCATTGTATGTAGATGAGGGATGCAGATCTTTTGATTTTAAAACTAGGTCAGAGTTTATACGTCAGAAATAGTGTACAAGTTTTGGTGTCGATGATGTCTGCTGTCTAGATGCCTTGAAGGACAAAAAAACATGAAACTGCTGTCAAGAAGAATGTTTTCTTGCTCCTTAGATCTACTGTCGCTGCTGGAGTTGATATTTCGAGATGTCTCATCCGTCAAACACGTAATAGTCTTAAATCTGTTGATTGCAGTAGATGTTTTTCAGAGTTCATTCAAAGCAAATCTCAATGTTACTTCTGTTGTGCTGTATGAAGGTGCGTGCGTGCTGCTGCTGCTGCTTCATATCAGAGTTTTGGCAAGCCCCGTGTTTTATGTGTAGGTGGTTTATCAAAATTCCTGTCATCTTTATGCATATGGCGTTACGCTTAATCTTATAAGCGAAGCCAAAACATAGAATAAATTTTGTGATTGATTAATGGTGTTAGTGGTCTCTGTTCTACTGTACCTCGGTGATGCAAAATGTTCACTGATTACAAATTCTTGAAATTATATTGTACGTATTTGTTGCTGCACTAATTAATTGTTGATGGAAGTTTCAGTCGACCCTTGATTTTTTAGTTACACAGTAAAGTTTCTGTATTACATATTTCGTTTGAATAATACTAGCAATGTTACTATACTACTACATTTCATGATAACTGTTCTATCTTATGTTTTTGTAGGTGGACTTTACTATGACAATCAAGTTATCTAACTAAACTTTACTTGTCCAATGCGCTGTTTGGAAACCTTTGTAAGTGGGCATTTAGTCGTATTAATGTACTTGTGAATGTGTCAAGGTATACTTGTTATTATTTCATTTACTGTAAGAGATAATTAGCAGGATAGCAAATGTTCAGTTTACTCGTGGAGGGATTTGTTTGATGTGTGGCACTCAAATGGCTTTGGGTGAATTCGAAATTTAGTCCAGGTTGGTTTCTTGAACAAATGTGCCCTGGGTGAATTCGTATTTGAATTGAAATTTAGTTTCTTGAAGTTGGTTTCTTGAACAGAGTGTTGCAACGGAAACGCACTATGCCCCTGTTTGTTTGGCATTAATTTCCAATTCTTAGAAAAATTGTGGCCGTTGAAGATATCTTTTTTGACCATATAGTGTTGTGATAGTGTAGCCCACATTTTGAAAAAAAAAAAAAGGGTAAACTTTTTTTTGAAGTTAATGTCAAACAAACAGGGATATATATAAAAGTTAAGCACACATGGAAATTCAGTTAATTATTCCAATCAAACCTTTTTTTGAATATTAATTAATATTCTTAATTTTTTATTTTATTTGAGGAACCTAACCAAATTATTTATTTAGCCTGTTCATATATGAGACCAAATTTTAAAGCCCCCTTTTGTCCCCTCTTTCTAAAGCATTATGGTTTTATGAGAAATACCCAATGGTTGGTTACTATTGCATTGCTGAATTCTGATTGCTGGGCAGCTTAGCCTGAACACGCCTTTTGGACCAAGTGAAAAATGGGAAAAAAAGATCCGTCTTTCTTTTAAATAGAATGGAGTATTGGTGACGTTGGATTTAGGTCAATTTAGAGCCCCTTTGATTTTTATTATTTTTTTGTTTTGATAAATTTTGATGAAATATGTAATTGTAAAGTTGAAAAAATTTGTGTTCCGAGTGAAATGAATGGTCTTGAGAAAATAAAGTTTTAAAATTAACAGCCGAGGATGAGCTATTATAGTGCAATGATAAACATGTTATATTTGGGGCTTCCACTTGATCCGTTGTATGCGCTCCTGGTTTTCACAGTTATCGGCCATTGTCCCACACGAAGTTTGTGAATAAGAGTGTGTGGGGCGGGGAATACCCGCCTTTCTATTAAAATTGATTTTTCTTTTTAAGTAAATAAAATTGTCTGGTGACATTTGATTTTAGGTCGATTTAGAGCCCATTTGAATTTTTTTTTTTTAAGTTGCTTTTTATAAATTGATAATATATGATAAAATATGTAATTAATAAAATTTGTGTTTCGCTTGAAATAAAGGTTTAAAAATAAGTTTCAGGATGAGTTATTCTAGTGTAATGATACACATGTTAATATTAGAAGAATGAGGAACATAATTATCTTGTTAAAATCATATTGGTATGAATGAGTTTACTGTTTATGTTTGGTGGGATTAAAATTGTATTTTTAGTAAAGTTTAATAAAAGTTGTTGGTATTGACTCAATGAAAAATGGTTCTGGTTGGGCAATTAATTATTGTACACTTATGCCCTCGCATTTCTGGGTGACTGAAGGTACGGTTTAATAATAATTTTTTGGACTGTTTTTGGGCCCTCAACTTGGACATTACATCACAATGTGTTTTGAAGGCTAAACTGATTATGGGCGTGTTCGGTAGATTAAAATTGAAAAATTAGTCGTTATTGTTGACTTTTATTAGATCCAATAACGATCATACTTTCAATTTTAATTAGATTTTAAGCTTGATCAAACATGCTCTATATTGTGCAATCTTGTGTGCTCAATTCCTGTTCTTAACTTTGTGTTGTGATTGGATGGATCCATAAGCTCAAAAATGGGAGAGTGCTCAATTGCTTAATGCATTTGAGAGGTTGGTGGTTCAAATCCACCTGGATCCGCTATTTGTGGTTGTTTGTATAATAGTATTATCAATTAGGTATCTGATTTTAAATGCTTTTTAGTTAAAAGTTGATTATTAAATCTTTGTTTGGTGGGATTAAAATTATATTTTTAGAAAAATTGATGAAATGCGTGGTAGAAAAATTGTGAATTTCATAAAATGTGTCTTTAAAATTAATTGTTTACTAACAATAGGATAAATATTTAACTTTCTAAAGGGGCAATTGGCTGTTTATGGAGATGCTGAATTGTGCGTTTGGTTATGCTCTTTAGCGTGCCTCATTTTCTTCAAAATTTATTTTCAATCATAATTCATACATTTTTTTCATAAAATATATTTCTTAAACACATAAATTTAAATTATTTTTTCCCATTTTTTAATCATATTTTCAAAAGATCATTATTTCAGAAACTCTTTTTTTTTTTTTTTTACTCAAAAAATGGGCTCAAATAGAGGCTGGGAGATGCTAATTATTTTATAATATACTTAGGGTGTGTGTTGTCTCCCATTATTGGGAGAGAAATGGTGTAATAAATAGTATTTTTTGGAGAATGTGTTGTTGAAATTTAAAGTAACTTTATTGGTTTGTGTGTAGAGTATTTTATTGAGTGAATGTGTGGTGGAGAATCTTACTGTAGCAAACAATATTTTGAATTAATGGTAGACAAACAGAGGCTGAATTTGGGAAAACTTTTGAAAGGTTCTTTTTCGTCATTTGGATTTTAATTTTTTCTTTATTGAAAGTCTTCAGCCTATTTGAAATTCTGTAGTATGTTATATACTTAGGCCCACGTTTGATTCATATTTTTTCCTCGCTAAAATGAAAAATATGATCGTTATTTATCACATCAACATTTAAATTCAAATTTTCTATCTCTTGTGTGAATCCCAATAATGATTATATTTTTCATTCTCATTTTCAAAAAAGTTAGCTCAAACATGCCCTTATAACCAGAGTTTGTACATGGAGATTGTGTGCATAAATGAGCAATTGTACCTAGACACGATTTTTTTTTTTTGTTTTTTTTGTCGATTTTTTTTTTAAAACTTTAAATAAACTATTTAAATAGAAATAAACTTACTAACAGTCTGATTGAAAAATGATCAAAACAACAGTTTAATTATGATTATTTTTGGGAGGTTAAATAGCAGGCTTCGTATAATTAAATTAAGATCCGTTTGATTGTAAAAGTGGAAAGAAAATGAATTATAGGAAATTGAATTGTCTATAAATTATTTTATTGGGAATTGTAATTAATTATGTTTGATTGTTATAATTTTTTACCTAGAAAATATTGAAAGTTTGGTATCCGTTTTGACTTTATTTTTCATGAAAATTGTCCATAGAAGTGATAATTTATTTTACCATTGTGTCAGAATTTGTTCCAATTGTCAAAAAAATAATTTTTTTTTTATCATATCAAATACTATTCGTTTGGCTTTGTTTTGTATGAAAATTATCAATAAAAGTGATAAATTTTTTTACCATTGTATCTAGAATTTTTTCCAATTGTCAAAAAAAAAAGCATGAAAACAAAAAACCACCAAAACTAGAAGAAAACAAATTAAATGAATTCCTAGAAAATGGGCGCGTGGGGGAAATTGAAATCCAATGAAAAATTATGCAATAAAACATTGAAAAAGGTGAAAAATGGAAAAAGTTATCTAACTTCCTAAGAAAACAAGGGTAATCAAACAGGGTCTTATATTTAAATAGGAGTGCACGTAAAGAGTAAAGTTATTTATCATTATGATATGATGATGAACATCGGTGATGTGACAATTCATTATCTCTCACATTTTCTTTTCTCTTCTCTCCCCCTCTCATGAAAATTGAAATGTTCAATATCATTACTTCACATAGATTGTTACATCACTGATGTTTCATCATTATAATGATAAATAACATTATTTCCACATAAATGAGGGGTTCATTCACATTTTTTGACAATCATCGCTCAAGATACATTGACCACGTTTAGCTATAGGAACACTTCAAGTGGCTTAGACCAACAGACTCGAATAAATTATCCTTTCTTCCATAACCATGAATTTGATGCAAGAATTAATCACTTCATGACTTCTAAGTTCTACAAAGTGCTTTTTAAACAAAATCAAAGTATAAATATAGAGGGTGTTTGGTGTGGATTAAAATCAGATTTTTAGTGGATTGTGATAAAAAATTTTGAAATATGTGGTTGAAAAGACGCGAGACCCATGAAAGATGTGGTTGATATTGATTGTTTGACTTTGACTTAGATTAAAATCAAATTTTAATCCGACCCAAATAGGCCCATAGAATGGAACGAATAATAAACATTCCAATAGTCCTTTATATAGAAGGTGAAGAGATATGGTTTAAGAGATATCCAAAAACTCAAATTCATTTTTCATGAAGGGACACAACTCGTTCCATCACTTGCCTATCGCCCATGTGGCGTTTGAGTGGCGCAATGCAGTGAGCTATTGCTCGCCTAGCGTTGGCTTGCCGTTCGAGTGGCGGCCTTACATACTGAATTTTGATTTTTTTCCCTCAAACTTTGGACCACAATTTCTTATTCATTCGAATTTAATTTTTAGATTTCAAATATATTACGACAATCTATTCAACAAGTAGAATAAGTTAGTCATATTTACTTTCGTAATTTGACCATCAAACCAAGTTCGAATATTTGATTGAAATTGATAAAGTCACTTTTAAGGTTTATACTTAAATAAAATTTCAATTTGTAAACCAAATTCCAACAAATTATATTCGACTGCGGTAAAGGTCGTAGTGCATTTTAGCTGGTGTTTTTAGGAGTTTTGAGTATGAGAGATATTGTATAATTTAATATATTATTCAACTTAAATGAATAGGAAATTGATTTTTGAGTAATGTTATTTAATAATACTAGTATTATAAAATCAGTCTAGATGACATTAAATGATATTAAACAAGGGATATAAGTAAATGAGTTACATAATTTTATTTTTAATTAAACATATCATTTAGCGTCAGTATTGTAACATCAATAGTGTTTGATAGCATTATTCTTGATTTTTTAGCTACAAATAACATTTAATAACAAAAACATTTTAATCGATTGGTTTTAGTTTTTGTTAATTAAACAAATCTTGTTGATCGGAAGATAACTAAAATTTTTTTCGTTTTTAGAATGTTGTAAGATTAATAAAAAGTATTATCTAAATTTTTAACATTTTTATTAACTTACTAAAACAAGAATTTTACTCCGTACAAGAAGACATAAGACTTAATTTTTTCTTACATTTTAGAAAGATTATTTTTACAAAATTTAGTTCAAAATTTTTATATCAAACATACCCTTAATTGCACAATAAATTCCTAAATGAACGATATTATCTAAAATTCTGGTGAAAATGATCGTGCATCCACATGTAACATATCGCACTTCAAATATCGAAGTATTGATCCAACCTGAGAAGCAAAATATAACTTCGTAAAATTGAACACGCGATGATTTAACAAAAAATTGGATGATTTCAATTATTGAAAATTAATGTAATTATGATAAAATGTTGGGAGTCGACTTAGATGTTGAGGTAATAAGTTCTTATAACGAATCCTGAAGCGGGGTAAAGGTGGATCTCTATTCGACTTTAACGTATCTGTATTGCGATGCCAATTATTTTATCTCCGTAATAATTCTTTTGCTTTCTTTGTAGGGCAAGGAATGGTATTCTGCCGACAAATCATTGCAGTCCACTCTCTCTTTATGGTATTCATTTTGTTTTCGAGCCCCAAGCAGCGGAACCAATTCATGTCGATGCTTATGGCTGAAATGATACGAGGACGTTGGATGATGCAAACAAACCCTCACCAGTAGATTTTCCCCCACTTTGATCTGAACCGCCCACCCGTGACCCCATCAGTTACATTGAAATCAAAAGGCACTTATTAAAAATTCAAATCAACGGCTCTGATGAAGCCGTGATAGGCATGCGCCCAGGAATTGCGCACGTCTGACTGAAAATGTGACATTATCATCATTGCGCAGCCCAGGAATTGCGCACGTCTGGCTGAAAATGTGACATTATCATCATTGCGCATTAAATGCACACACCGCTCGAGCTTTGGAAACTGCCACAATATCCATCCGTCGTTAACGAGGAATCAACGTTTGCTAAAACCGTCAAAGCACGCTACCTGGGAGGCCTCAATTATTTAATAGGCTCGACATCTACCTCAACGGGCTCGCCTCGCACCAAGAGGCCTCACCACATGTTCAGATTGCCTCTACGTGGCTCGCCCCCTTTAGCAAGAGCCTCGCCTCACGCGAAGAAGCCACGTCACAAACCTCTGTCGCTTCAATCGCTTTAATGAAGATTATCCCCTCGGCCAGGACCTCGCAAGCGTAGAGAAGCTTCATCACCGGCTCCAGCGATGGAGGGGATTAGATACCTTCTTCCTCAGCTGCCTAACTTATCAAGTCCATGCATCGTATAAATAACCATACTTGGACTTCGGAGACTGTTGTTACTCATATAAATAATGGTAAATAAGTATCTACGTGGCGGACGGGTAGGCCTACACCTCACAAGGCAGTGTGGGCAACCCTGTTTGTGTTATGTATATGGGACGAACCCTTGCTCAGGGGGCAAAGTGAACCGATTCCTGACGAGGCGAATGGCCCGAACCCTAGCAGTATTTTGTGATGAAGTGATTGACAATACAACACGCTGCCAACTCCCCCTCTGCACACCTACAGGGTCAAATCTCAAGGCTAGGGTTTAAAGGATATGGAGATCCTGACATTTAATGTCATTGACTAATTGATTGATGTTAACAAGAGAAAATGGATCCGGCAAGACCACGAGCCCCACCATCAAACAGATCTCGTTCACCCTACTTTAAGTATAAAAACGCACACTTAGCACCATTGGAAGGTAATGCAAGTTTACATTGCAATTCATTAAACGCTTGGAATCATTCCCTTCATTGATTTATCTACAAAATTGTTGATTTGATCTGAATAATACATTGTGATTTGGCTTACGTGGACATTAGTTTCTACTTATCTGTTGGCCACATCATTGGTCCGTTTGTTTGGGTCAACACATTTCACCTAAAATTTGGAGCGCATTTATTTACCGAAGTAAAGATAAAAAAAAAAAATAGTATAGAATTTACATGCAAGATACATCTATATATTGTCGATCATTTTGCACTTAATGATTGAGCGGTGCATCTCAATATTTCACTCAGATTTTATGTTGAACAACTCAACCTCAAGAGGTTAAAGTAGTTAGGAATGGTGAACATATATTTAGTCTTGGACTCATCCATAATCATTTATAATACATGAATTAGCCATAGGATTAAATTACTCATCATTTTGTAATCATATTTTTAATCCTATTTTAACATGATTATTTGATTAATGCAATTTACCTTTGATCTCGTAAATATGCTTTACATATATGTTACACCTGACAATTGTAGAAGTATATATTATTTGAATTTTCTAACATCAAATTTAAAACATTCATTTGAACTACAAGGAATAGAATTACACAAGTTGCAAGTTCAATTTATAGCCATCATCCGGCATTACATTATTGTGTTTTGCCCTATGATGATCCGCTTCTATAGAAGGGGGTGTTGGCGAAATAGAATTTTGCATTTACAATCGTCCACTCTCTTAGATGCACTTTATCATTCCGATCCAAGAATGATTTATAAGAGTAGCCTCTACCCGCATTATTGCATAAGACGATTGATGCTGTTCCACCTTTAATTTGAATTGGCTTAGCATATTTCGAATCAGCTTGCCAGCTATGCTTGGCCCCAATAAGCTCCTTCCAATGCTTCTTTAAGAGACGTGCTGGAGGGACATCATCTATGACGTTATACCATGACTCATTGGAAAATGTCTTTCTATTGAAATCCATAAAGCCCTTAAAGTAATTATGTGGACCCAAACTTCTAGCCCATTCAGTCTTCCCAAGTCCAGATGGACCTTCTATAATTAAAGACATGGGCCTATCTGGTCTATTTGGGCCTATGTTATTTCTGGCCCATAACATAAGTTCTTCGGGAACGACAAACGATTCTGGATCAAAAGGAGATTTATATACTTCCATCGGACGACCAAATATCCTTTCTGCATTTGCGACGATAGTGCGATAATGACGGAAATACCTTCTTGGATCATGTTCCTTAATAATAGCAAGAGATTCCTCCACAGTAGAAGCTTTTAAAGCTCTACTGTAATGTTCCTTTAACTCCGACGCCGTGGCCTTTCGTTTCCGACCCTCTGGACGGAAAGTACCTTCTTCGATATAATTGCCCTCCACAGTAGAAGCTTTTAAAGCTCTACTGTAATGTTCATCAAACTCCGATGCCTTGTTCTTTCGTTTCCGACCATCTGGACGGAAAGTACCTTCTTCGATATAATTGCCCTCCACAGTAGAAGCTTTTAAAGCTATACTGTAATGTTCATCTAACTCCGATGCCTTGTTCTTTCGTTTCCGACCATCTGGACGGAAAGTACCTTCTTCGATATAATTGCCCGCTTTTGCGATGTAATTGGATACATCGTCTGCACGTCTAGCTGATTGAACATTAGGATGAAATGTTTCAGAACTGTTATCACCGTTAATATCGAAGAATCTATAATTACGGCAATTAAACTTGCCGGAAAATTGAACGAGACAGCTGTGAAGATGATAACCACCGTCGGAGTGTTGTTCTTGACAAACTCTAATATATATACAATTAACTGGATATCGAAGATGTTTTAATTTATTTAAAACATCCTCTTTTGAAAGGGGACAGCGTGGATAAGTGATGAAATAATTTCTAGCACTGAATCTGATAGTAAAACGAGCAGATGGAGAGTGAGAGGAAGTCTCCATTGCTTTGGTGCTCTCTATAAACTCCCTGTATGTACCTATATATATGAAGCCCCCTAGAACCACAGTCCCCAGTCCCTGATGCTACAGCATTCAATACACGTCATCACTATCACTATCACTATCACTATAACTTTAACTTTAACTTTAACTTGAATTTGAAATCGAATAATTCGGAACCGAATAATCCCGCCCTACAATTCCAATAGATTCCATAGGCCCGCAGGGGTTGCCTTACCACACCGAGGGCTGGTGTGAATTTATTTTTATTTTTTTAAGTTGCTTTTTATAAAGTGAATTGAAATTGATAAAATATTGTAATTAAAAAAATTGATAAAATTCCTGTTTTTGAAATAATTGAATAAAAATAAGGCTGTGTCTGGTGGCCATTATTCTCAGATTTTAAGCCAAAAAGCTACTGTTACATGGTCCAACGATAAGAATTTCAATGAAAATTGCAGCATTTTCTCTCATAAAGTGTCAGGCCAACGTATAAAAAATCAATTCTTAAAAGAAGAAAATCTGCACCAGATAGCACCTAAGTTTTAAAATTAACAGTCACGGATGAGCTATTTTAGTGTAATGATAAACATGTTATGACTCCGTTTGGTAGAGATTAAAATCCAATTAAAATTGAAAATATAGTTGTTATTAGGTCTCACTTGTCTAATAAAAGTAAACAATAACGACTAATTTTTCAATTTTAATCTCTACCGTTAGAATAATGAGGGGAATAATTATCTTGTTAAAATCATTATTGGTATAAGTTTATCTTTTGTGGGGATTAAAATTGAATTTTTTAGAAAATTTTGACAAAAGTTGTGGATATGATGAACAATGTGGTTAAAATTAATTGTTAGCCTTGATTTCTCGATAAAAGTGGTTTTGATTACAGTTAATTATTGTACATTTATACCCTCGCATTTCTGGGAGATTGACGGTACGGTGTAATAATATTTTTTTGGACTGTTCTTGACCCCTCAACTTGGCCATTACAATTTACAATATGTTTGTTTTGAAGGCTAAACTGATTATATTGTGTGTGAACTCAAATCCTGTTCTTAACTTTGTTGTGATTGGTTGGATCCATAAGCTCAAAAATGGGAAGAGTGCTCAATTGCTTAATGCATTTGAG